>VDFB02000003.1:605941241-606094690 GCA_007258455.2 Sequoia sempervirens
TCTATATCTCTCTATCTCCCTCTCCCTCTATTCATAACTCCCTATATCTCTCTATCTTTATCTCTACCTCTACCTCTCTAGATATCTCTCAAAATATTTATCTCCCTCTATCTTCATCTCTACCTATCTATCTCTAGATACCTCTCCCTATATCTTTCCATCTATCTTCTTGACCTTTATGTCTATATCTCTATTTTCCTCTCTCTCTCTCTCTCTATTGGAATAATCAAAGTAGGTATAAACTCAATCATATTATAACACACATTTTTTAGAAGAAAAATTATAAAAATGGTAAAAAATCATGTGGATCCCATGATTCTAAACCCACATGCTCTATTTTACCTTTCAATCTATGTGTTATTTGACATACAAACACACTTCATGGTGTTGATAAAATATCAATCATTGTTTGACAATTCCACCACCTTCCCTTGTTTTGTCAATGTAGAAGAACCAAATTTCATGTTTTTATATTAAATTTGATAGTATGAACTAATATTTTCATGTTTTGTGTTTGAATTTGATAACAAATAATCGATGTTTTTATATTTTATATTAATTCTATTAGATTGATTTATAATTGAACATCATACCAAGGAAGTTGACAAAAAAACTCAATTTTGGAGGAGTGTGAAGTCAAAAATAAATGAGACAACATCATATAATTAAGAAATCAAATCTCAGAGTTCAAGGTATGTCATATTTTTATTTTTCCGTCATTTTCATGCCTAGGTCTTCTCGTTATAGTTCATGTGCTACATATTCGAGTGCTAGTTTTACTTTATTGCAACCTAATTGCTAACCCTTCAAAGGTTCATATCCCTTCTCTTTTCAATAATTTTGATTTTGTCATTAATTTATTTAATTCTCATGACTTTTTATCATTACACTCATATAGCCAAGCTAATATCAATAAACATCATAAAAATATTTTCCATATATAATATTTGAAGTGTGTTATAAACCCTATCAGTGGACCTAGATCCTTAAATTTTCATTGATGCACTAGGAAGAAAATTTATTATAAAATCATCTATGTTATTATCCATCATCTTAAAATCCTACTAGGCGACTAAGTGAGCTAGGTATCCCCTTAACCACATTATTTTGTATGGTTTTACACATAGATTTGATGATTGTATATCAAATATGAAAAAAATGATTAGGAATTTGACAAATTTATTCTCCATATAAATTTGTAGTCTAGTCTAACATATTAGACTAGGCCACCAATTATAAATATTTCCACTAAATAAGGGCACTAGGAGAGGGCATTGACACAAATTTAAATCCTACTTATTCAAATGATCTTGTGCTTTCAAACATTTACACTTATATTTATGTAATAGGTATCTAAAGGTTCTCAAAATTTAGATCAATTGATACAAGATTAGAAAACCAAGTGAAATGTTTCCTTTTTTCTATTTTTCACCATTCTCTCATAGTTAAGTATACTTTTTCTATTAGTATCACCTCCATTTCTATGTATTAATACACATTAACTTTGGAGAACTATCTATATATCTTTATCCTCCTCTTTAATTTTTTTATACCTATACCATTTTAAATTAGGTGAAATCATTCATCTTTCTCTATTTTTAGGATATCATGCAACTATCTAAAATTAGTAAGAGGAGAATTTATTTAACCAAAAAAGGAAGCTATTGGTGGAATTTAAGGGATAATAAATGAAGTGATAATAATCATAGATCTTTGTGAAGTGCTAGCTTATCGAGTGTACCTAAATCTATACCTTCCTTCATTAACACTTGGTTTCTTATGTTGCAAGATGTAGAGTTGTTCAAAGTATCACTCAATTAAATTTAACCTTGTGATAATATCTCTCTTCTCTACCTTGAAGTTATGACCAATACAAATATAACATAAACTTAACAAATATTCTAGGCCCTCATTCTACCTCTAATATGTTTATGGGTAATTTGACACATTCATAACTCAATTTAAGTACTATGTAATTCACATCTCTTCTAAGGAGATCAACTATCCTTTACATATATATGGACATGTCATGGTCATGCAATACAATTGAATTACAATTGCAATATTTTATTTCAAGGGGATTGTAGTGTTTTAGAAAATTTTCAAACAAAAAAGTGATTAGTTGCACAAAATTATTTGTGGTTTTAGATCTATTCTTTATCATAATTGAACTAAAATATCTTTTGTTATTAGGTGTCCATTTGGAGTTTATAAAATATCAATAAAAATTCTTACAAACACAATATTTTAACATTAAAATAATATTTTTTAGATTTCCATTCTAAATCTAATCTTATGTCATAATCAAATGCACAAAAGATTGTGAAAGAAAGAGGGGGTCAAAGAGAGAAAATAAGCCTATTTTGTGGAGACAATAAGCTTTCCCTTATTTAAGAGACTTTTTTTTATAAAACCAACACTTGTCTATTTAGTTTCCACTTCTCTATCATGGTGCACATAGATCTACTTTTTCCATTTTTCATCTCTTTTAGTAATTTTATTGCAAGTTTTTCTTATAGAAATTCAGTCCCAACTATCATTAATTAGGTAATTAGTATTAACATTAGTTTTATTTGCACTATTTTACATACACAAAAAATTACCTAAATCTTATTTTTCATTTAAAAATTTAAACCAATTTATATTTAACCATGATGCAAAAATTCATATTAGATTTCATCTTCTTACATTACCTCTTCCTCATCAACATGATACTCTCATTCCTCTCCCTAAAGGATATGATATTAAGGTGCTTGTGGACATCATTTGGTTCCTAGACATAAGACCTATGGATGTATGCTATTTTTTCTTTCTTTAACACTTACTTTACTTTGCACTTTTGTGTACTCTTTGGACTTTTATGGACTTTTTATATTATGGTGGTGTGTTGGTGGTTTTCATTGTGTATTACATTTTTGTTTGGTTATGGTTTGATGCTTTATTATACCATGAATTGACTAATATCTATGTATTATTCATATTTTTTATATAATTCAACATCATGCCAAGGAAACTACCAAAGACTCAAACATTGAAAGAGTGTGAAATTAAGAATTTGTGAAGAAAAGGGAATGAATGAGGCTACTTCGTGAAAGTAATAAATTGAACACAATAAGGTATATCATCTTTTCCAATTGAAGATGAACATGAAGCATCCACTCAAGGAATAAAAGATAATTAAGGAAACAAATGCAAAATATTCATGCAATGAGAAAATCAAATCTTGAAGTTGAAGGTACACCATATTTTTATCTCAAAATAATATTGAACACATTCCTCTATCACCAATTGAAAACATAATAAACATGCCAACTATTCAAAACACAATAAACATTTCAAATATTGAAGATGGTTTTTTTTATCAAATGAAATAAATTTATGTAATGAAGTAAGTTTACCATTGAGAACACCTCCAATTTTTTTACATAGAAATCCTAAGATTCTAATTGAAATTGATGAGAATATTTTAAAACTAATGTTTGATAAGATTCCCAAACGTACTTGTCAAAGAAATGTGAATAATATGGAAATTGTTTTATGAAAACTTACATGAAATTTAGGAAGATGTCAATTATTTGTTAAAATGATGAGAAATATTATATTTAGACCCATAATGAATATACTCAAGGCCTAAGAACATCAGATACTAATAGTGAAAAATATATTGTCAAAAAATAATGAATGCATATAAAAGTGTGGGTTTGACCTCAAATACCAAAGATGGCAGTATTACTAAATGTATAATTACATCAACAATACTATGTAATCAAACAAAGAAATCTCACCTAATAAAGAAAACAAGTGAAGCAATAAAAATAAGTAGAAAAACACTAATGAAAGACAATGAGAGGCATGAAAGAGTAGAGGACCCAAATAACAATGAACCATAGGCATTCTCTAGTACAATCCCATGGAAAGATAAAGTTATAGTTGAAGCCTTGAAATCCCTAATTGAATAATTTTGGAAAAATAACAATAGAGTATCACTTAATCAAATATATGTTGTAAAAAGGAGATTTGGTTGCCGGAATTGTGAGCCGCAACAAAATAGTTTTTTGGATACGAATCAAAAATAAATTTTCTCCAAATTTGTAGAGATGTGTCCTCAAATAAAAATTATTTGAAGGTATTTTAAAATGGAAAATCCTTTTTATGTCAAAATAAATCAGGCATGCACAACTTATTGTTGTATACATATTGAATTTTCTAATCTTTATGATGTTTATCAACGTGCATATGTGCAGTTTTGCATACTAATGGGATTTTTTAGATTTGTATGATAAAGGATTCACCTATATCTTCAAGAGATTTCATTTCAAGCATTTTATGTGAAATAGTGGATGGATAATTATTTTACAAGAAATTATGTTTGGATGGAACATGTGATAGTTGTGGTGGCTAACAATATTTGAAAAATTATGTATATATGGAGAAAACTTATGCAATTGGAAATGAACAAGTAAGTTTTGAAAAATATAAGTTAGTGACATACACTCTAAAAAATGGTAAATAAGCACAAAAGTGTGAACTGGTGAGTGAAAAAAATACCAGTGTATCACTTTATGCTTATTTTTTGAGAGAATATAATGTATGAGTATGCAAGACATACCTATAGAGATTGATGATTATAATTTCAATTCAAGTTATGCAAGGAAATATTTTCATGTAGTATCATCATTTCAATTGTAGACTTCATAGAGAATAATACACTACAACTAGAGAATAAGGTTCAATAACAATACTACGACTCCATTCAGGTTGCTATATTTGTGTGTCTAGTGTTTATTCATGCATTTTGATATACAAAGGAATACAAGAATAAATTGAGGGAGTACCATTTTTATATTAGTGATGATGTAATGCCTTGCCAGGGACCCCGGAGGATAAAACACTAACGCTACAAGAATGCATAGCAAATTTTTTTTTGAAACCAAAACATTAATCAACTAGCATGCTAACTGTTTTGATGGACTTTGAGTTGTTGTTGTATGGATTCTATGACTATGTTTATTTCAACATTGTTTAGTGCCAATTCTAATTCACCATTCCTCTAAGGGTCCCCAAAGTTGTTACTTGATGACATACTACTCCAGCAACCAAATTGCATTAATTTAAATCTAATGATTTCATAACGGTAAAGGTTTAATTCATTTCATTAATACTACTTACATTAATTCCTTAGGTTCATTAGTTCCTTTAACTCAAATTGGACATCAAACAATGTAAGATATTGTTATCATGAGTTGACTAGCAAAGACTATGGTTTATGTTCTTTTCCATTAATTACCCTTAAACTAACTTAGACAACAAGGGACATTGTATTAACAACACATGATCACTTATAGCTTCTTTGTGCCTCTTAACCATAACATGCAACATTAAGTTCTTTCAACACCAATTTAAATGTTCCAACTATAGCAATTCAAATCGTTAAAACACATTAAATACATTCACTTAGAGTATATTATGTTTCTGCTCTAATGATTCATTCTTTAAATATTTATTCATTACAAAATATAACATTGTTACCATATTCTATTCATAAATCCTACTACACCCATTTCTTATTGACATACAATGGAACTAGACTACAACTCCCAAATTACATGAAATCATGAATAATCCAATATAATGCATAGTACATTTTAAAGTACAATTTTACAATTAATCCCATTTCCTTCTAAGCAACACAGACGTCATTCTTGTCACTCTCAGCACCGCTTAGGACTGATATTATTTTATGTGTGTTGCTTGGAGACTATGATGATACTGTATTGTTTGATGTGGTTAGTCAGATACTATGAGGATACTGTTATTGTTTGATATGGTTAGTTAGATGCTAGACGATGTTGTTATTTCATTATGGATATGATTACTTTATATGACATTAGGGTTGATTATATCAGTTAATTTTCTGAATTATGATTTAATGCAGTGATTTAAATTAATATGTTATGAGATGATTGTTAGTTAGAAATGTAATTCATTGATTATGCTATAACTGTTAGACTAGGGTGACGAAGGACAATATAGCATCACCTGCTCGCGAAGTTCCCCTCAAGCAGGCATTCCTCAATGCATTTGATTAATTGATATAGGTATATGGCACATGTGTACAACTGCATGCAGATTGCGGCGGTGCCCATCTGACCAAGCTTCTAGATGGTTGAAAGCACCAAATAACCCAAATGTTGATACAGGTGGATATGAAGTCCCATCTCCCATCGGTATAGCTGATCTTTGTGTAACTGTTGGCTTGTCCGGTTATGTGTTTTGTTCCTATTTATTTCAGCAGGTGCCAATTTGAATTATGATTTATCTTAATTTATTGAAATAAATTATTTATTTTGTTGATTAAATGACATTTTAAATATTTTAAATATTTTAAATTATTTTGGAAAAAACTATGTGAATTATTTATTAATTTAAAGATGTTAAAGGTTTTATCATTGTGAATTGATCAAATTAAAGGGATAATTATGTGAATAATTTATATTTAAAAATAAAATAGTGTGTAAGGGAAAAAGAAAAGTTGTAAAAATAGGAATTAAATAACAAACAAATAAAAGAACAAAAGACGAGTAAATACAGAATGAGAGAGTTGGGAAAAGCTAGTTTTAAAGAATTGATTTTTCTTTTAATTGGGGATTTTTGAGAGTTTTTGAAAAAAGGGGCAATATATTTTTACATTATTAGGGATTTTAGAGGCTCTCTCACAGACACAGAAGATCAGAAAGTGGAAGTTGCTCAAGTCATTGTGAGTTCGTTCTGGACTAAGGGTTGGAATCGAGTTCGAGGGCATCAGAGTCAAAGTAGGCATCTTCAGATTTGCATTGGACTCCAGGTTCCTCTCGTTGTCTTCTTCTCGTACCCTTTCTTTTGAATCTGTTTGCTTCAGAAAAGGAAAAAAAAAATAAACTTTGTTAAAATGATTCTTGTGAATATAGAAAACTACTATTGAACTGAAAACTAGTGCAAGATAGTCGATTAGAAATTTTACAAGAAGGAAGAAAACAATAGAACTGTCTCCAATCTGTCAAATCATGAACCTCTAGCTTCCGAAATATACAGTTTATCTATAATAGTTTATTAAAGACAATGATTTCCTTATTAAAAAAAAAAGTTGCATCTGAGGGTTTAGAAATATATAATGTATTTATATATGAGGATTCTCTGCTCTTTATTTTATGCTGTTGCCTCTATTTTAATCTCTGTACTTTTCTTCAGTATATTCAAATAATTAAATCTATATATATATATATATATTTATTTGTTTATATCAATTTATATCAATAGATTTAAATATACGATTTTCTGTGTTCAACTGTTAAATTGAAATGAAAATAAACGAATTTATGAGTTTACGTTTTCATTGCCCGTATGTTATAAAATAAAAATATTAATTGAAATCGTTTGTTTAAAAGTATTTATTTTTTTAGAAAACGAAAATTGAAACTTTCACGTCAGCCGCATTTGTAAATCGCCAATTAGCATTTATATTTGATTTATATTGTGCTAACTTAATCGTATGTCATGTCGTAATTAATTGAAAGGCAAGCAATGCTTTCTTTAAATTTGTTCTCGAAAACCGTATTATACTTAATGTATTTTCGTTTTGTTATACAAAATTTTCTAAACACCAAAGTTTTGTTTTGTTTTAAAAAAATTGTATTTATTTAAATGTTTTTAAAGGGGTTTTGGGAGGGGCATGAGATCTAACTCATGACCCTGGTGGGAGTGATCGTTACACAATTAGCTCTTGTTTGATCGTTTAGACAAAGCAATTGCAGAGCCACAGATACACTTGCTATCGTAGGTTAGTTTTAAATTAAGTTTTATTTTAATTTTGTTTTTATTGTTATATGATTTAAATACATTTGTTAATTTAATATTAATTCATATTTTATATATATAAAATTAATGTTTTATTTTTTTATTTTTTTTGAGGAGTATTTAATTTAATAAATATAATAATTATATTTAATTTATTTAATTTATTTAATTTATCGAATATAACAATTATAAGTTATTTGACTATTAAATATAATAAATGTAATTTATTCAAAAGGAAATTTTGATTATTTTATTTAATATTTTTGTTAGTTTATAATGTAATTGAATTATAGTTTAAGATTAACTTGTATTATTATAAAAATAAAGGGGATTATTTTATTGGTTGGGCAAATAATACAATCGGGAATTTATTTATTGATATTTGTTGTTGTGAAATTATATCGAGATAATGACAGTTCGTTTTATTTGGTGTTAGGAACTTGATACTCTTTTGTGATTGACTTGAGTTTATTTTATTTTAAATACATTGTTAGTTCTTTTCCGTAATGGTCATCGGTTAGTGTTGAACCCAATTAGGGTTAGGGTGAATCTTAGTTCCAGAGGCATGTTTTAGTCTTGAATGTTATTCTTGTGTTGGTTTAACTCTTGTAGTTGATATTTGTTGCCTTATGTTGGAAGGGTTGTATGGGGTTGTTGTGTTTTGATTATGGATTATCGCGGGATGAGGAATGCCTCGCATGGTTGGTCTTGAGATTTCTGCTTTATTTGTTTTGGTACAACCCTTGCCTTATTCTAGGTTTCTGTTAAGGGTCATAGGGAGAGTGGCTCTTCGTGGGCGCCGGCGCCTCGGGTAAGAGGAAGGGCCAGGGGAACCCACGCAAGAGTAGTTAAACAAGTGATAACCTAAAAATAGAATTTAGGGGGAAGGGTAGTAAAACATACAAGATAAAGAAAAATGGATTCCTCGTCTATGCATTAGGGCTACCGTAGACTAGTGATAGACTGAGTAGGCCGTGGTCGGCAAAGTCGTAGTCTCGTCTTCATGAGAGATTATCGACTCCGCATTAGCTACCCTATGGTGCCTACACCAAGAGAGGAAGCACAAAGGATCCATAGATGGGTGAGCCTGCCTCTGAAGAGGAAAAGGAGATCCTGCATGTGAGTTAAGGCATGGACAGCCCTCCACTCCATCCTTGTTGTTCTCGCTTTTCTGCTGCCTCCTCTGGATATTGTTATTTTTTCACAGTTGTTCTCATTAGGTTAGAATCTATAGGTGTCATGGAGAAGTTGTGGGATCCATGAGAGCAGGATGACCCTCCCACTTGACACCCGTCTGACTTGTTCTTGTTGCCTATTGGAATGGTGTATTGAATGGTTGATTCAGAGTTATTATGGAATTGTGTTCTTATATTGGTTCTGATTTATTTGGAAATGTATTTTGGGTGTTGGTTCGGTTCTTCTGGATGTTATCTCTTTGTGATGTTTCCTTGAATTCTTGTGATTTGATTCGTGATTGTTAAGTGTTAGTTCTTCATGTTATCGTAATGAGTTCTTGGTTTTACTTATGGATTTTGAGTCGCTGATGGCTTCTTGTATCAGATACTCTTTGGGTTGTACTTTTGTTTCTAGCATTTCGCGCGTTGTGGGTTGAGTCGGCTGACATTCATGGTTATCGGGTTCACTCTCGTCACCGAAAATCGGGGCAGAGTTACTTCAATTCACATGGTTGGGTGGAACGTTCCAATCTCCTGCGCTGCCTTTGGTTCCCGCAATTTTCTCCCGAAGGCGATGTTCCGTGTTGACGCATTGTATTTCAGCGTTCATTATTCTTGTATCAATCCCCATGTTGGGAAATTCAATATAATTCATGTATCAAAGAAAGTTGTAATGTAATATTATTTCAATGATGTAATAGTTAGGTTTGATTTGGATCTTGTTAAAGGATTTATCATGGATGTAATTGTGCGATGTTTTTATACTCGCATCATGGCTATCGGTTGTATCATTGTATATGGTTTTCATAAATTAAATGGTTATGTTGTTTTCGTTATCTTTATTTTGTTTTGTGGTTGCACGTAAACCCTCTGCCCCTGCAGGAACCAAGTGTATTAAATACCGTTATGTGTTGTTATGTGATTATGGTTTTAATGTTGTTGTTATGTTACTTTTATTATAAAAAAAAAAAAAATTATTCTGCCATGTGTAAGCCCTCTGGGCTTGTAATTAATTAAGGACTATGATAACTATCACCTTACATAAATAAGCAAGGATATACATTATTGAAGAATACATAATTTCATATACAACTTCTTCACAAGGAATGTTATAGCATACATAGAATACACATCTGATAGATACACTTCCTCAAGATTCATGGAGTATACATATCCAATGAAAGCTACATCCACATCCAAGTCAAATATCTGAAATATAGTAAGAGGAAGAACATCTACAAGGAGCACAAATAGAATCACCAAACGCTAATGGATGGCTGGAAATTACCACCCAACCATGTGGAACCCAAAAGTCCACCCCCTATGCTAGGAGATAACATTAGGGCCCACACACATAGGCAAACAAGGAAATAAGTGGCAGACCAAACTTTCAAGAATAACCACAAGAAGAAGGGTACAACAATGTAACACAAGACCTTCCATAATACATAGACTTATCCATGAAACACAAGACTTCCAGAGGCTTCACCATATAGGATAGGGTACTAGGGTACAACTAGCGAAGAGTGTCATCACATGGTATCATCATAGGTTATCCTGGCAGTCTGACCCCTCTACTAACTCTAGACCCCAACCCCCAAGTGATTCCCATGCGGAACTACATCATCCAAGTTCATGGGGACAAGGATGTCTAGTCATGCCAACGAGGATCTCTTGGAAGCCACCTTGACCTCGACACCCCTAACGACCTTCCCAACTCATCCTGAGCCTGTACTAGCACTCTAGGCTATGAGTGGGGCAACAAAAATTATCTTATTAATGTGAGTAGAACCCATCCCAAGATTAATTAATTAAATGTTATCACTTGTTTAATCTATCTCTCAAGGGGTTATCCTAGCAGCCACTTGTGGGCCCCGACCCCCACTTGAGAGCCACTCCCCCTAACTTGCACCTAGATACCACTAACCTATGGGTTCAACAGAAGGGATTACAACACATCATGATATTTGTGGTACTCATAATAAATCATATCAATCTTATCTCTAAGCAAAGATCCCATAAATTGAATCAGAAAGCTTCATTGAAACAATAAAACAACCTTCTTGCAAATGTAGTTATAACACCACCATAGCCGGTAGTAACCACAAACTCACAACACATATACATCCAAACTACCCTGAGAATCAACATTCCACATTCAAATCAGATTTTGAAACTCACACATAACTACTGCAAATCATCCCATTTCAAAGAGCCAAACTCAGTTTTCTCATAATGAACTCATAACACACGAAACATTCTACAAATGAGCATACAAATGGAAAATTGATCACCAAATCAATCCAAAAAGACATCATGAGAAAAAATGCATCAAGAGAGACCCCCAACCCAAACCTCAACCTCTAGAGACCCCCGAACTGACAAAAATCACAAACCAAGCCAAAAAAATAAAACTTCGAACAACAAAATCTTGACATTTCAGGGGTTAAATTTGACAAAAAAATACAAAATGTGGAAAAATTTACAGAGTCTAATGATAAGATTCTCAAACAAAATTATAAAATACACCTCAAATTTGCTTAAAGAAAACACCCATTTGCACTCGTGATACAACAACCTCCAATCACAAAGAATAGATCTCTTCTGGAAAACAACAATGTAATGAAATTATAGACAAACCCTCTTTTCCAAATGCTTATAAAATTAAAACTAGAAATAGTCAAATTACATAAGAAAACCTACCTCAAAAGGAAGCAAATGGCATGCAGAAAAGGATTGGTGTAGCTTCAATCCAGATAAGCCCTCTGAAGGTGGCCAAAACCCTAGCTTTGGAGGAATTGAGGTGGGGAGTTTGATATGCGGAAGTGCGAAGGTTTGGGGGGTTTGTGAGTGATTAAAATGTGGGAGAGGAGGCAGCCAAGTTGGAGGCGAGCCTCATGGGAACCCGCTAGGAGACTGCTATCACTCAATCTAAAGCTGACGAGTCCTCTCTTTACATTGTTGCACAGTACAATTCTCCCTTCGAGTTTGATGACAAAGTAAACGAAATTTGGATGCTCTTTCGCAATCCTGATTTGGTCTCCAATGTCAAGATCAGAGAGCTGAGGTGATATATGAGAAGCCTTTAGCTGATATACTCGATTCCCAACTCGGCTCTTGTGCGGACTGGGCCAAAAGAGTACGCATACACCCCTATATCAGCTATCTATCTGATTCCCAGGCATTGATAGGATGACGCTGAAAATGGTCAAACACCCCTAATTTTCCTTGTGAGGGGCGCTCTACTGATTTCTATCCAACACCGATTCTTGCACCACTGGTGCCTGGGCAATCACCCCAATCCATGTGTCCCAGTTGATTCACATTCCATGAAATACCTCACAGTCAGACTCATTTGGAATCTTCAAACACTAGATGATCAACTAAGCTAATCTCCCTTAAATGTTAACATTTTTTAGAAGTTAATAAACAGAGATGCTCACCATATGAGGGTGAAACATACAACAGGAGAAAATCGCTATTATATGAATGATAAAAATTATAAGTGAAGCAATGACATTTTTGAATGTTAGGAATAACAATGATGATTTTCCAGTGAACCTATTAGGTAACTATATATTTACTTTCTAATATAGAATCTAAGATACTTATCACCACTAACTGACCAAATAGGGATTGCATGCTAACAAGGGATAAATCAATACCCAACATAGAAATAACATATGTCATTTAGAATTGAAACAACAGGCAGAAGGCTCATAAGATCACAAAGCAAAACATCAATTAAAACTGCAACATTTTAAAAAAAAATTGGAATAAAAGCAAACAAATTGGAAACATCTCTTCTTCCGAGCTTCTTGGATAACAAAGCCATCACTTTCTATTTCCTAACATTTCACAATCATGACATTCGTTTAATTACAAAAGATATCACTACTTTTTTTTTATGAATAGGCAACTATCTATATTAATTCAAATATAAAAATACATATTCACAAAAAAAAGGGTGGGTGGTAAAAAGGCACACCTCAAGAGTCAAATGGGCAGCGCCCAGAAAAACCAACAGATCACATGGGCAAAGCCCAAAAGTCCAAAATTACAAAGTAAATAAAAAGGCCATTAAGTGGTCAGAGCAGTGCCAACAGAGCTAGGAGGGTCTTTGTCATCCAAATTTTTCCCCCATACATCAGTGGGGTCTAGAGTGATGTTATGAGGAAGATCCCAACCATCATCAACATCTTTTTTCTCTTCTTTTCTTCCTCACACCGGGGCAAGATTGCAAGCGTCGGACACGGAAAATTTTTACCAGTGGCTGGTTAACTAGAGCCAGAAGCAGGAGGGTCATCAGAGGGCTACCTAGAACTGCCACCGCCACTCCTTGAAGCGCTGCTAGAAGGCCACCCCTGGCTAGCCCGTGGTAGAGGAGAGAGATTTCACCAAGGAGGGTGAGAATCCCACCAAGGCAAAGGCTGGGAACGGGGATGAGCAGAGCCCCTCCACTGCCGGCCCCTAGAGGGCAACCGACTATGGGAAGAGGTGGGTGATGCGGGGACCCGAGCAACAGTACAAGTGGCATTACCCCAATGATCTGGGAGAACCTAAAGGTGAGCAACCTCAAGTGCAACTTTGTTAGCTTGCACTTAAACCTATAGAAGTACATTAGAGAAAATCATAGCTTTAGCATATAAGGATACATGAATATCCATTTGAGTATGTGAAAAAATACAAACATTTATGTCTTTTCAAATATTGAAGAGAATTTTCACCCTGAAAGTGTGCCAAAGCTAGGTGAATTTTGCAAGGAATCTGGGAGAATCTCCTAGCAACACCATATGCCAAGAGAAAGGCTTTGGCCTAAAGGGCCAAAAAAATGCATGAATCCAAGTCCAAAGCTATTGGGCTCTGGGACAAAACCAGAAAAGATGCTTAAAATTCCCAGGTTGCCCAAAAAAAGGAAAATGAGGGTCCTAGACCCCCAAGTGAACTAGCCAAGAACCCACAGACAAGCCTTGGAAAAGAATACACCAGGCAAAGTGGGAAAGTTTTGGCTCAACACTTGCAGACCAAGTGGCAGCAAATCTTTTACGTCAGACATGAGCAGGAGATTGAAAAAGCCTCCTCTAGTTCAAACTCTGAATCATAGGAAAATGTGGTGAAAGCCACCTGTAACCAAGCTGAGACTTGTAGTTCCTGAAAGGGGTGTCTGAATACCACTTCCAGTATTTCCACCAAGGTTTGGTCCCACAAATTCCAACCTTAAGAAGCATTTCAACAGAAATAGCATTCACCAGACCATCATAAGTAGCACAGTCCTAGTTATGAAGCCTATATTGGGCATGAAAAATTTCCCACAACATAATACGCATGGTGGGTCTATGAAATATCTATTGCAAGGTCTAGATGCCCTTCTTGTAAAACCTGAGCACCTTAAGCCCAAGTGTCTTAGCCAACGACTGATCATTGCAATCAAAAAGAGGCGACCACCAAATATTGTGTTGGTTGAGAGAAAGCCCATCTTGAAAACCAGAGCCAACCCAATGGAGCTAGGATTTGACAGCCTCCTAGGCTCGCAAGATACTTTTTGGCCACAAATGTCCCAAAAATCTGAACTGGTCCTTCCATGACCAAAAGGGTTCGAAAGCCAATCCCCTTCCAGGCACGTCTATGGACAGGGAAGCCGGATTGAATACTATGTCTGAGAAGAATTTTCTAGGCTTCGTTCCCAGTAAGGGCACGAATAATCCATTTAACACACAGAGCAGTCCCTTTCCTTTGAGTAGATAACAATCCAAGACCTCCCGAGTCTCTGGGAAGGCAACAAAATTCCCAAGTCACATGGTGAAATCCTTTGTGAGGCTCAGAGGAGGCCTAGAGAAAGTCTCTAAGCAATTTCTCAAGCTTTCTATAGGCAGCTTTGGAAGGGGCCCAACAAGAAGAATAATAAACATGGGTGGGCGCCAGAATTTTGGAGCACACCTAGAATTTCCTTGCCAAAGAGAGGGGCTTGGTAACCCAATAAGCAAGCTTCTATTCAACTCTAGAGAACACGGCTTGCTAAAGCTTAGCCGTAGACACTTGAAAGGAAAAGGGAATGCCTAGAAACCAAAAAAATTCTCCAGGCCCAATCCACTTCCATCCGTACTATTGCAACCAAGGCGGAGAAGGAAAGATAGACTATTGGTAACACAAATTTTTATGCCACTGGATGGTAGAGCCGGAAGCAAGAAAGAAGGTATTAAGACATTCAAGAGCCACCACAATGGAGTCTTCTTCCTCTAGAAGGGTGAAGATTGAGTCATCAACAAAATGGCCATTAACAATCTGAGCTGAGAGTTAGGTAGAGAAATTTCCTTGACCCGCTACTAGGAAACCGCGTTGGCCAAGAGGTAGCCAAATCCCTCAATTGTAAGAACATACAAAGAGGGAGCTAGTGGGAACCCTTTCCGAATGGAATGAAAGAGTCCAAAGGCAGAGGATTGACAACCATTGATGGTGATACAAGTTGAGGCATCTGCAAAGAGCATTCAAACAGATTAAATGAAATTGGGCCCACAACTCAAAGCTTGTAGCATAGCAAGAATAAATGACCATTCAATGCAGTCATAGGCCTTGGCAAAGTCAATTTTAATGAACACAACTTTTTGGTTTGAATGCCTTTCCCATTCCATGCCTTCCCAAACAACAATAATATTATCCAAAATAAATATGGATTTGATAAACCCAATTTGTTCTGAGTGCACAATCTGAGGAAGAAGATGGCGAATTTTAAGAGCCAAAGCCTTGGTGATAATCTTGAAGGAGACATTAAGAAGCGTGATAGGTCTCCAGTTGCAAATGTCTTCTGGGTCACTCGACTTAGGTATGAATTTTATGTTACCTTTATTAATTAACTCACCTAGAGAATTAGAATGAAAAACTTCTAAGTAAACTTGATGTAGATCATGCCCAATATAGTCCCACATGGCTTTGTAGAATTCACAAGGGAACCCATCAATTCTCGAGGCTTTTTCATCAGTCATGGCATAGACAACCTCTTTGAGATCATCAACTGGTAACAGTTGATCACAAAAAAATTTCTGAGCTGAAGAAAGCCACTACTTTTAATTGAATACACTATTTTCCTTCTAATTTTAATTGAAATGTATGCTAGTATAAAGCATGAACCTATATTAATAATTAAATTACATGACTATATATGTATATATTAACTATCACACATGCCATAAAACCACATATACATTATTATTCAAATGACACAAATAAATTAAATCACATGTATATTTATTAATCATTGGATTGCACACAAATCAAATCTCTCTCTCTCTCTCTCTCACACACACACACATATATATATTATAAATTTTTTTATAATTAAATCACACATGATATTAATAATTAAACACATATATTTATATATATTAGTACTTATATCACATATTTCTTAATAATGACATATACACAATATCAATACACAAAATTTACCCCCATAAATAATTCAACGCCATTATCATGACACTACACAAATTGTAATGCCCCGCCAAAGAACCCCAAAGGACAACACAACTAACTACAATAATGGCACAATTTTTTTGTATAAAGTGCAATAACAAGAAATGTAAATCACATCTAAACATAACTTATAAGTTAAACTATGTCCTCTAAGGTTCAATGACTGCATTACGAATATACCTATAAAACGAGAACTAAACATACATCGTGGATTAACTAACTACAAGATTTCATTTAAAACCCATTGCGTTAAATAAATAAACAACTTTTATTCCTTACATAGCATCAAATAAATAACCAACGATGATCATATAATAGGATCCAATGAATACATATACAGTTTCCTCACATAAGGGTACATCGTTACATTGTCACAAGATTACATCAACGCTTCCCTGGAAACAACAAGAATAATACATCAAGGTTACATTACATGATGCAAATGATAAACATGTACAATACATAACATAAGCAACTGTCTCTCGAACTGGTACAAGATCTGAAACCTGCTACATAAGATATATCCTCCATGCTCACGAACAACAACTAGGAAACCCAATGGAGGAAAAGACACAATCCACGTGACCATGTGGAACCCTAAGGTCCACCCCCCATGTTAGGAGATAACAATAAGGTCCCACCACAAAAAAATCAAGAAGACAACAAGATAACACAAAAGTACCAAACATGACTCCAACATAACAAAGTTCAACATGACATGACATAACAAAGATACCGCTTCTAGAGGCACACAAACAACAAGGGGGACACAAAACTAGGGAATGCTAGACTGTAGTAGGGAAGAGTTTCATTGCATGGTATTGGCATGGGTTGTCCAACATTCCTTCCACTAGGACTTGGCCCCCATCTATGGTTGTCCGACATACCCTTCATTAGGTCTCGGCCCCATAGGGTGACACATGTGGGACCAACAATCCATTCGTGAGGACAAGGAAGTTGGTCTTGCCAACCAGGTCTTCTCACCCCATCCTTAGCCTAAACGAGCACTACACCTGCATGGGCAAGAATTCCAATTATCTTATTTATGTGAAAATTACCCATCCCCCCCAATTCATTATTTAGGTTATCACTGAATTAAGAAACTCCCAATGGGTTGTCTAGGTCACCACTTTGGGATTCGGCCTCCATTGAGAGCCACTCCCCCTACTTGCAACTAAAAGACCCAATTCATAAAATAGGGTAAAGCCATCTTGCACATGAAATGGAACCACAAGAAACACATATCCAAAGCGAGGCATGGACCATAGTGTAAGGCTAAAGACCCTCTTGCACTCATTTCAAACACATCAATAACCATTCCAAAATTAAATAATCATAGAACTCATGCAAACAAAAATACTCCAGGAGTGTCATGACATAGCTTGATATGGGTTGTCCTAGCGGATCTTCCTAGGCCCCATCCCCCATCCTGAGTTGTCCTGGTAGCCTCACCTAATCCCTGATCCCCATACAAACTCATGCAAGTAAAAACATACTCCCCTCTAACCTCTGGAAGCCTACTACAACAACTTTGCACAAATGACTCCCATATTAAACAATAACTCAAAATCAAATTGATTTCAATACTCAAGCACCATATTTAATGCATGTAACAATCAAGCAATACCACCATGAACACATTATTTCCACATACTTCATTTAATAGTCACATAACACAATGATCCAAAAAACATCTTAATACCACTAAAATATACATTATACAAACAAGAGTACCCATTTACCAAGGAAACCATGAAAACCTACTTATATTCACTAATCATCAATACATGATCTTAAAAAGAATACAACATTTAGAAGATCATTTTAATTCACTCACTAACTAAATTCTTAAATCAGTTAAATATAATCAAATTAGATTCTCATTTATCAACATTCCAATTAAGTACATAAATCAACTTTCCTTATTTAATTACCCATTTTGTTTTTCTACATGATCAATTATTCTCAAATAAAAATAAGACTCTTATATATATATATCAGTAAATACATTATTATAGTCTACTAATTACAACATAACAAACATTGAACAAATTATATAACAGTAAATGCATACAAATATACATAAACAACATAAATAAATAAATAAATATATAACCGAATTAGATGGAAGGTCTATTTATCACAACTCCATTGAGATCGAATTCTATATATATATATTGTTTGATTCCCAAATAGATGGCAGCAAAACGATTTCCTCTTTGGATCGATTTTCTTCCATATTCGAAGGCATACAAACCATTGCGAAAGAAATCAAATATTTTCTAAATGAAGACCATCATGCAAGCTGTCCATCGAATGGGGAAAAATAGGGAGGTATCGACCTCACAAATCAAGGAATGGCATCCTTAACACAAGGAGAAAACTAGAAGATAGGTGTGCCAAGGACTAAGCTGGGAGAGCTATGTAAAGTTGGAGGAATTGGCTTGGTGAATGAAAGCAACAAGGTATTTCCAAATTGGACTTTTTCTTAATGAAAAGCTAAAAAATGCATTTGGGTTATTAGACATATCCTTCGCACAACTTTTAGAGTTGTTAAGAACCACCAAGTAAGATCTGATTGCCACACTACCTCTAAATTCATCTCCAAAAATTGTTGCAAGAGCAATTGTTCTAAGAGATGAGAACCATTTCCATCAATATATCGATCCCAACACAAAAGCACACCCATCAGATTTAGTAAGGAGAATAGGCAACGATATTTGTAGCATGGCATCACATCAAATAAGATCATATAGAGCAGTCGACCTCTTACTTATTTCCCCTCGAATGTTAGCTTGGAGAATACAGGCGAATTCAACTATAGGATCTATGCATTTTCATTATCTACAAGAAGCAATTACCACAGTCACTTAGACACATGCATCGAACTCCAAGAAAAATGCAATGACTAACAACTATGAGGGAGAAAAGAAAACAATGATTTACTTGTTGAGTATGCAACAATAATCAACATGCCCATGGAACACCGAATACCCATTATTCTATATCAATTCATAAAGAATGACCAAAGAATGAAGCCATCGAATATATGATGCAACACATAATTTTTGATTCAAAGTGTGAACAAAAAGGATATTTGCATAGAACCGAATTACCAAGCAATGGGTGGAAATTAAATTTCTAACTCTAAACCCCACCCAAGTCGCCTATCAGTTTCTACACGAGTTGAGTTTACTACAACCACTGTTTCTAATTTCATGGGATATCCTTTACTATCAAATGAATATTTACCCTCTGATAGTTTGTCTAAAGGTAAACTTTGCCGCAAGGTTAGTATTAGAAAGATGGCGATTTGAAAAGAACTTTGATTCGGTATGATTAAGGTGAAGGAGAGATTACTTCGAGGGTACAAAAGAGGTCTATGCATTCTATAATACCAAAAGAATAAACGACAGTAATCTACAGCTAAATGGTGACTAGCGGCTGATCTAGACAAATTAATTTAAAGCATGAAGAATTGAAGGAATGAGAAATTCACCACTATACAAAAAGTAGGAAGAGAATGAATTTATAGAGAATGTAATGATCAGTTCACGAAACAAAGAACAGTGATGAATCCTACCTAGATTCCAACGCTAGTGGGGATGCACTTTAAACTGAGATCAACTTCTAAATCTGCAACCATCCCCTTCTTTAGATTCTAAATCAATTCTTCTATATTTTCCCAACTCAATATATATATATATATACTAAACACAAATATTCAAAAACAAAAAATAAATCCATCACAATTTCAAAATCTCCCAAAAATAATAATTATTAGCGAAGGAAAGCTTTTGATTTTTAAAACAAAAAGAAGATAAAAATTTCGCAAAATAACAAGTTTCTAAACGACAAGCAGTTCAAAGTCACACATGTGTTTCAAAATTTATTTTTTCTATCTTTTTACTTGTTTTAGCTGTTTATCCATTATCTCCTTGCGATTTAATATTTTATTTCATATTAATATTTTCCCACATTTTATTTTATTAATAAAACTCAACATTAAATAATAATTATCTTTATATTTAATTGTCAAATCACTTTATAACTTAATATTTTAATAATTTAATTATCTAAGAGCAACATATATATTTATTTTATTTAATTTATTTAATTTTCTACTAAACAAACAACATTATTAAACCAATTTAATTCAAAAAATCCAAAACAAAATTGATCAAACATCATGAAAGGGCCAATCATGGAGGGGAACTACATCCTCCACCCTAAGATTTGACTTACTCTTGGAAGTTGCAAGGTAGAATAAAACATACGTAAATACAAGCAACATCAAATTATCAAGCAAACCAAATGTCAAACAATTACCTAAACCTTAACCATGGTCCAGAAACAAGACCAACAGATCACAAGCACACTGACGTGGTGATGGACTGGATACTCATCCTCTTCGAGGATGATGGCAAGGGTAGGGAACCATACCTTATCTCCGTTCAACAATTTCCATTGGGTTTAAGACATGCTTAGACCTGTAAATTCAGGTGGAGTTGGTGTCTGGTACCTACAACCTGCAACAAGCAAAATGGTCGAACACACACACACACACATATATAATCATACAGTCAAACACACCATGAAAGGAAATCATAGCGTAGCAGGGTATTCACTAATGAGTAATGTGACAATGTCCCTTTCACCAAGACACCTCAAACAAGTAACCACATCAGTCAAAACAACCCTAATAATTGAATCAACTCGTAAACAATCTGCTACTTAACAATCAAAATAATAATCACATAATGATCATAACCATGAATCTATATCATGTGATGTATCAAAAATGGATCAATGTTTGATATCAATAGTGCCTACATCTAAATATCCCCATTACTTTACCTTCATCACCGAGTTCTGAAGTTAACTACCTAGAAGTCACAAACTAAGGTGGAAACATAACACATTAGTACTAGTCATTCAATTTGATTCATTACCTTAGAATGCTACACTTCCATAAAAACACAACATAATTATACACACAAAACATATATTTTCGTTAAATATCCCTTATTTACATATAAGACGTTCCACTTTATTCAGTATATAGCACTAAATCTCGTAACATATGTGACACAAGATCATGGTTTTACACCTTTCTAGAAGCTTGGAAATACAATTTATCATTTCATAAGCACTATATTCATAATTTTACATACATTCTTCACATACACACACAAACTCACATCACCGGGAGTCACATCACAAGGCTACACAAGGGTCGATGATGCATCCCTATTAGAAAGAATATTGGTGCATTGCGCAATACACCGAGGGTCTTATCCTTTCACTGGTTTTCTGCACCACTAGACAAACACCACCAAAGGATACGTCTAAGGTTGTCAAACGAGGGTGACCAAAAATGGAAAGACATTATCTCAAGAGTACATGCAAATAGGACAACGTAATGGGATCATATGAAACTAGAGTGCCCAGTGTATGAACCTAGGCTTTGATACCAAGTGTGATGTCCTGCCAAAGAACCCCAGAGGACAACACAATCTCATTGAGTTTTATAGCTAGGTAACATTACACCATTGGATTTGGGAAAGGGCCAATATTCACATCAAATTGGCACCAACTCCCTCAAGAGATTAAGAGTTTGCTTTGTTTTAGAATAGGATTTGATATCTTAGCTTTAAGTTTGTTGTGTTCTCCATTTCATTCTTTTTCTCTTACATTCAAATGGATTTCTTGAGGAATCTTCATTCTGACTTGCATTTGATCTTATTATTGTGTTTATTTGTTGTGTTCTTGCAGGTATAGGATCCTAGGTTCACAGTATGCATTGAATTGTAGAATGTATAGTTTGTTTACAAGTAACAAAGAACTGCCAGATTCACTCCAGGATAGGTGTTTATTTTGAAACATTTTTTGACGAAGCTTTGTACTTGGGGCTGTGTTGTAATCCTTATTTCAGATAATTTACAATAGTATTGTGCTTTTGGAGGGTGGTTTTTTTACCCAAAAGGGTTTTCCCCATGTATATTTGGTGTCATTGTTTTATGTGTTGTTGCTCTACCTTCTTTCTCTCTATGTGTTTCTATTACTGTAATTGTATAAGGTGTTAGAATTTTTTTGTAACTCTCCCCTACTTAGATTAGTATAGGAAGTTGTTTCCGCTCACCTGGCTTCCTTTCACTACTTGCAAAGATGGATATTCATTGTCACAATTCCATTGCATGTTAGGTTAATTATCTAATTTATGATATTATTTACATATGCACTAAATATATTAGATCACTGCATAATGAATTAGTTGGACTCATTTCCTAATCAAGATTCTTCTAACTAGAAGAGAAAGTGAAAACCAATTGTTCGGCCATACCACCAACCCTTGTCTGAAGTGAAATAGATTAGAATAACACCAACAAGACCCAAAACCAAGTGATCACAAATATCTTAAGCATGTTGATAATATATTATTTACCCTTCGAATGTGACATATAAAACTTGTGAGCAAGAAATTTTTTGCATATTACTACACTTTCACCAATTGTCATTATATACAAATTGAGGATAATGCTCAATATCTTTACAAGAGAACTTGACCACAAATGATGCAATTGATATAATCCAATCATGCATTCCACACTACCACATAAAGGAAACATATTTACATTACCAACATACCATTTTTAAAACTTCATGATTACTCTTGGCTAAGTGGATGAGTTACTATTTTTTGGAATGAATTTTTCAAGAGTCTAATATTCAAACATAGGACTTGCTTGTGGCTGGTGAGATAGTCCACCACTAAGCCACTTGCTCTTTCATTATATAAGTTCAAATTCTATTAGCAAGGATATTCCAATTCCAACAAATGCCTTTAAAGTACATTCATGTTGAGATCAACTACAATATCATATTCAAAATTTTAGACAAGGCATAATTTTATCTATGATAGATGGATTTTTAGTTATAATTATTTTTCTACTATTTTACAATAAAAATTATTACACAAATTACTATCCTACAAATAATCCATCTAATAAAATACATAGATTTTACAACATTTTTCATGTAATTATGGATTTGACTTTGGAAAAGTTATCTATCTCTCTACCAAAATTTACTATCTTTTGCAACCCATAGGTCATGTAATTAAGTATCTTACTATGAGTGGTATGAATATAAATTATACATAGACTTCATGGGAAATGCCAATATTATGTTTTTATTACAATAAAAAATTATATGTCTACGCCTATGTATTTTGAACTTGACTTTGATCAAGTTTGCATGATGTATTTGATTATTGTGCTCAATAGATCTCCCCAATGGTAGTGACCTTCCTTGTGTGAGAGAATCACATGAAGAACAAGATAACCACACTACTCTCCTTTGCTTTCCAATACCAAAATAGTGAGACACTTTTCTTTTTGAAAAGCTATTTGTTCTTGGTGTAATATATTAATTTCATTCTCAACTTTAATATTCTTTGATGTTGTATTAATTCTATTCTCAATTTTAATATTTTTAAAAAATATTGAATTATATTTTTTAATTTATGTTGTGAATTTATAAATTCAAGATTTTTTTTTGGATATTTCCTTTATTTAGCCATTTCATGTTAATCTTTCAATAAGATACAAATATAGTTGAATATATAGATAGGTTTTGTGCACCGAATGTTTGATCTCTTTACACTCTACTTCAGTATCACACTCTTCATTGGTCAAGTAGTCAATAACAGTTGTATGCTTCATCTATCAAAAAGTGATAACAGTTGTGCACTGGATGTAAAAACATAGATTCATTCTCAAGAGCTTGAAGTGTGTAAACCTGATGCAAGAGCATCCTAGGTGAAAAAGCAATCAGCATCAACACAAAAAAAATTAAGTTTTAAATTTTCATATGCATTTCATGTTAGGGGGTTAAATTCATGTTTGGGGGTTATTTGAATAATTGATTTTAATTTTATTTATTTAAATAAAATTCCACCTTTGTTATGCAAGTTGGTAGGTGGGGTTATGGAGGTGTAATTGCTTTTTTTATGAAAAATCTAAAAAGGCATGTTTATGATTTGGGATTGGGAGTTACAAAATGGAAGTGAAAGTCATTTATTGATTTTTCTATTGTGGAAACAATCCATTATGAGGATGTGGTTGTGGCTTTTCTTATTGGAGAGAAAAAATCATATTTTTTATTTTTTGGAGGGTTTTTGTTGCGTGTTATGGGCATTCATTGAGGGCTACAGGTTTGGGGAAAAGAGAGAGCTTGACATGGTATTCTAAAAGGGGATTTTGAAGAATTTTTGTTGTAGGTTGAGAGGATTATGGAAGCCATAAAAAAAATATTGAAGGCTTCATGGGTGATGATTTAAGGTTCTGGGTGGTTGATTGCAAGAGAAATGTGCATATTTAGAGGTGCTTGTGAAGCACATAGTTGTTTTTTCTGTTGTATTTTGTTGGTGTTCATTTTCAGATTATGTATGGGGTATATGTTGCTTCCCATCAGTCATTTGATGACTGAAAATTAATATGTAATCAGATTTATAGAATGAGAATACCTTTTGTTGCAAATTTTGAAGTAATTTTATGAGACCATGTTGCAGATTTGAATGCATTGTGAGATTGTTTGGGTGTTTGTTTTTAGAAAAGAGGTTTTTTGAGAACCCCTAATTCATCAAAACCATCACATATAAGGGTTATTTGAGTCATTTTAGTTTTTTATTATGAAAAACAAGTTTTGAAGGGGCCCCGAAACCCTTTACAACGAAGGAAAACTACTAAAATGGTAGAAAAAGTAACACCCACAACCCACAAAAAATCAAAAAGCTAACAAAAGAAAAAGCTAGAAAACCCATCAACAACCCAACAACAAAAGCATCAACACTAAGGTTGAACAACCAAAAACAACAACAAAAAACTACAACATTTTATCAAGCACTTTGGCTTGCTGACCCTGTCATGCATTTTAGTTACTTTACATAGATTTAAAACATAAATAAAAAATTGCTACTTTACAACAAGGATTGTATTTGTTTCTACAAGGAATTATAAGTACATTAATGATAATATATGATAAGCTAATGCTCAAAATTAGAACCTATTTGTGATTAGTGAGATTTTAGTTACTTTAGTTGCTTAGAACCATTTGAGTCATTTTAGTTACTTTACATAGATTTAAAAAATAAATAAAAAATTGCTACTTTACAACAAGGATTGTATTTGTTTCTGCAAGGAATTATAGGTACATTAATGATAATATATGATAATCTAATGCTCAAACTTAGAACCTATTTGTGATTAGTGAGATTTTTCATCATTGAGTCATTTGCCCTTTCATGATCGAAACTTTCAAATACTATCAAAAAGTTATTTCAATTCCAATACATGCTCTAAGGTACATGCATGTTGAGATCAACTATGATAACAAATTCAAAATTTTAGACATTATATAATTTAATTCTAATAAATTTTAGACAAATAGAATTTCAGCTATTATACATGACTTTTAAAATTTTAGACATAATATAATTTAATTCTAATAAATTTTAGACAAATATAATTTCAGCTATTATACATGACTTTTAATTTTAATTATTTTTTCTACTACCTTTTATCCTATGAAAATGTATTTAATAAACTTCATACATTTTATATCATTTTCCATCTAATTAAAAATTTGACCATAGAAAAATTATGTCTAAATTTTATTGTAATAAAAAAAATTGTGAAGGTAACTATTCAACTTATAGATCCAATTGTCATAATTTTTTTGTGAGGGTGCCCACTGAACTTATAGATCCAATTACCAGTGATCCAACTGAATTTGATTCAATATTCATTCACAGTCATTCTATACTTAAATATCTACTATTTCACTATTCCATCACATAACCAGATCATGATGCTCATCCATTCTCATAAAAATGGACACAATGCTTAATTATCTCCACTTACCTAATTTTCTCTCACCAACACTCAAAAATTTTGTACCACTGCTCTAAAATTTTGTATACCAAAAACTCAAGAATCTCCTCCTCCTTAATACTGATCTCTACAAAAGAAAGCAACTGCCTAGCTTCCAATTGCATCCTCTCACTAGGGATTGATTCTTCCTTTTCTCTTGAATAAAATCCCCCTATCTTTTGCCCAACAAATCCTTTTTTCCTCATTGTTTTTGGGTTGGTCAATTTTCTGCTCAAGAGACCACAGATGGCGCTTGTATATGGGAAAGCTACATATACATCAATAAAAGGTCTGCAGTAATTACAAGATGGTTTTACAATGAAAAGTCATGGAGTGAGAGCTTAGCAAGGAGAACATTTTCAAAAGATACAACTTATCCTTGCATGATACAAAATATAAAACAAAGATACAGTTAAAATACATCCAGCCAGCAAAATCTAATTTTTTTTTTTTTAAATCAAAATGATATTTTCCTATTGGGTCATTCCCCCTATCTCTCTTCCCAAAAGTTCATATGTAAAGTGGCATTCCCCCTATCTCCATAAGCATGCATTTGACTCAATGAGGAGAAAGTCCAATTTTAATTTTTTCATTAATCACATGAATTCTCCTGTACCTATAATTTACTGGTTTTCTATGTAAAACAACTATCAAATTTATGCTAGATTAAGTCTTACTTGTTGAGCTCTATAGAGTACATAGTAGCAATCGATAGGTTTGAACTTGTTAGATGATGCCTTCTAGCCAAGGAAACTCATTGGGCTATGGTTATTACAAGTTTTATTAGGGTCAAAATAATCAATAATCATCTAGATTTGAAATTCATGAGGATTAAAATTAAAATTGATTATCTTGATATATCTAAGGATCAAAAGTTATCTATAATGCAAAGAAATCTTCAAAATAAATCTGAACACAAGAAGTTTAAATTAATCTTTGGAATGCTTCATAGTTATTTTAAATGATTTGGGGAATGGAAAATTCTAGTAATCACAAGTGTAAATAAATGAAGCACTATCAAGAGGACACATGATAGAGTTTGGGTGACCATGGATAAAACCAAGCTAGAAACAATGACAAGGGAATCATCTAAAATCAAAATGACATGAAAATGGATTTAATCCAATTCCACATCTAGGGAGGCTTTAGAGTTAAAATTTTATAAGTTGCGGCCTCTAAAGTTTGGATGTAGCAAGAAAATTAAAATAGGTTAAACTTAGAGGTTTAAAAATATGTATAAGGTTCATGAGGGTCATTTAACTATGGGGTTACATGCACCATGATCAAGTTAATTCTAAAGGAATTGATGGACAAAAATGATAAATTAATAATTGATGGGAACCTAACCAAATTTTAAACCAAATTGGAGTTTATGTTTTAAAATGCAAAGGTTAGCTTTGCTTCCAAAATTTTCATGTCACACATATCCATGCATTGCTCCCTACACTTCATAATGCCCATCTAAACAAGATATTTGGGTAAGAATAAGAGAGGTATGGTGAGAAAGAATCAAAGAGGCTCAAGTAGAAGCAAGATGTGATATGAGGCTAACCTACTAACCTTTTGAGGTCTCAATCTTCATCTTGGTAGGGTGTAGGGACATGGGATTTTACCCTATGAAGTACACTCATGCATATTTCCTACACATAATAGAAATATCTTTGGAGTAGATAATTAGAGTGCAAGTAAATAAATTAATGACTAAGGAAAAAACCAAATGTAACATGAACTAAATTGAGAGATGACAAGATTTTAGGTCTAGAAAAGGTTGATTCAGGAAGAACTTGAGGCAAATCCTAGATGCATAGAAATAATAAACTTATGGAATTAAGCACTAGTTTAAATAACTTAAGGTTAAAATATCAAAATCAATCAAGATAATAAAATACTAAGTGAATGCCATAGGGAGGGGGTGTAAACTACGAAATTAAAGAAAATGAAAGCATCATTTGGGGAATATATAAATTAGTTCTTCCATGCAAAATAGGGTCCTAAATATAGAAATAATTAGGGCGTGTTGAGGCATCAAGAAAATCCCAAAGAAAAATAAAACAAAATTAAAAATTGGGGCACTTAATGAAGATAGGCCACAACAGAAGCTAAATTTAATGGAGAATATTCTAGAACATTTATGAACCTAGAGTTTCCATTCAAAGAGAGAATTTTAAACACAAGAAAATCATTGTGTAGGCAATGTTATTCAATTTTTAAAAGAACCAAACTTTGTCTATAAGTGCACTAAGTTCCACTTAATCAAATTGCATGTACAAGTGATCATATCTAAGTTTGCAAGGATAAATAATCATCGAGGAGAAAATTGAGATTGGAACATCAATTAACCTCTTAGTAAGCATTGGTCTACAAGTGATGTGGAAATAAGCAAAAAATACATGCTACCAAGTGTCAAACAATATTTCACTACTAGTCAAGTGTTTATAACCTTGATGAAGTTGTCATTGATCCCATTCAAAGCATTTCTCTATTATCAACTAGAAGATTATAGTCCCATTAGAGATACATAAATCACCCAAGATTGAGTTGTCATTATATTTTCTTTTATTTTCTTCAATTAATATAAATTCTTTATATGCTCTTTTATTTCTTTTACCTCAAACATTAAAGCTTGTTCTAGATTGGTGACCCCATGACATAAATAGGGAAATCTAAAAGATAAATTTGATTACCTAAACCATAACACATCTTTGTAATAAGATTAAATGTAAGGTTCTAATTAAATGAGATTGTCATGCATTCCTCAAACAAGTTGTAATTAATCCAAATTTATGCAACATTGACTAGGAAATATTTTTTGTATTTTTAAAGCCTCCCTACAATATAAAGATTGATTATAAAAGTTAAAGATGGCCTCCTAGCAAGGTGCCCAAGGATCACCTAGTTACTACAAGGGGAAGTTAAAAAGCTAGTAACACTAGAGAAGAAGAGTTCAAAAGGGAACTACCAACCCATGGGAGAAAGCAAACCAACAAAAATAAAAACACAACCAAAGAAAACAAAAGAAAAGTGATGCAGAGGGTCCTCCCCTCTGCCAAAAAAAACAATCTCAAACACAAGATGAAATTCACAACAAGCAAATTCACAACTTCCTCAAATACATTACAAGAAAACATCAATCTATTTATTCAACTACAATTACAATCAATGGCTCTCGTGGCCTCCAACTTCTTTTGGAAATTCACCCTTACTCCAAACATTCTCAAATCCATGCGACCACCACTCTCACTTTGCCGCCAATCACTTGCAACTCATGCACTGTCCACTGGTTATTCTTACAATTCAAATATTTCTATATTCTGTCCTTTGCAGCTCCCTCTTTCTTGGTTGTTCTTATACATAAACTTTCACATGTCCACGCCTTGTTTTCCAATTCCCTTTCCTTTGTCTTAGCATGCGCCACCATACATTTAAATTTGTATTTTTTTAGAGCTTCTTCACGAATTTGATTTGCAACCCCACTTCTCACTTTTGCAACCTGTTATAATTTCAAATATGCATTAACAAACTCCTTATGCTACCTCGGTGATTCATTTGTTTCCAACCTGCGCAGCCCCCTCCTCTCTTTTCTTCCACGGGATTTCTCCTTTCCTTATGCGTCCTCTCCATTTTTCTTCACGTACAGCCTCCTTCCTCTTTTTGTATCATTGCCTGGTCTTTTTGGTGTCTATTCTTCCCTTTTCAGTCTGTTGCAATTTCAAGAACAAGCCCAAAACTGTTGCCCCACAATTTCCCATGTTTTCATCGATCCACAAGGAAGATGAAAAGGAATAATAAATAAAAACCTCTATTTTCAAGACTGTTATTTGCCAAGGAATATCAATTTGGCTGATTGAGACGCCAAATCGATTTTCTTCAACATGAAAATTTCCTTTACATATACTTTATGTAATTGAAACTTTCTAAAGCTCTATTCATATTTCCATATTTTGCACATATGCTAGTCATTTTTTCATATTCGACAATCATACAATGGAAACGAAACCAATGGACTACCCCATTTATGGTTCCACATTTTCTTACATTTCCACTAGTGCAAAGGCGGTTACAATATCAACCAATTACATCTGCTTAAAAGATTTTCTATTTGAACATTATATGAGATAACATTTATTCCATGTTTCTTAAAGCATCAAATTTAAGAGGTTTAGGCTCTGAATGCAAATAGTGAAACCAAACATGAAAAAAACCAAAATTGAAAGCAAACCAAACAATGTTTTGGTTGGTGTCGATCACCCATTCACCTTCGTGCTCCTCCACTAGACACACCAGGTAGAAAGATTGTGAGCATAGGCTCACAATGGTGGAGTTGAGTGGTAGAATAACTCTTTCAGGTTGACATCAACCTGCAGTGAACTCCTCCATTGTCCAAGTGCTAAAAATCAAATTTTCTTTCACCTTTTCCAGCATAGTGTTGGAATACGCACCACTTCCTTGCAACAACATTGTACCCTCTTCTTCTTTCCCCTCATGGACTCACATCCACAAAATCCTGACCTCCTCTACCAAATGCTTCCTTCACTCCTCTCTTTCTACGTGAGTTTAAACCCACCTCTAACTGTCCACCTCCACAAAAACAACTTGCAACATCTTCCACTTTCTCCATAAACAAATATGGAATATCTACTACACATTCTAGCTCTTTAGCCCTCTTTTCTTTTATCTTCTCATTTGAAAACTCAATAACATCACAAATTTGATTTACCTTATCTTCATTTGTAACTGCAATATTGAATTTCACTGAGACATCTTCCATCTCCTCGTTAGCGGCAACTTCTCATTCTTCTCTCTTCACTGCATCAACAAGCTTTGTCATCCATTCTTCCTCAATCATCAACAACAAATCTTCTTCACCATGCTTCACTATTGCAACCTCTTCACTGCTCACTTCCTTATTTTCTTCATTTTTTCTCCATTCCTTCTTCCTAACATGTCTTCACTACAACTTCTTTGGTAGGGGCTACATCTTTTTCTTTTCATCTCGGGCTGCTATTCTTATTCTTCTTCTCGCTCCTCTTTACCACTTTCCTCTCACTTTTCCCAACACTCTTCTTCAATTCCTTGAGCCTCACCTCGATCTTTCCTACTTCTTCAAAAACTATCTATCCCATATTTTCAATCATCTCATCCTCTAGTTTATCCCAATATTGCTCCCAAAACAATATCTGCACAGGTCTCCCCATAACCCAACCCATTTTTCCTATTGCAATCACTCACTTTGCAAACACATTATGTCACAGCTTCAAGCTCCTTCTCTCACTACCAGGATTCCTCACACACCTGCAACAATTCTCACGAGCTTCTTCACTACCACTTCACACACTTTCCTTGTCGTGCAAACTACCTCCTCAATCGGCAATCTGTTCACACAACACTTACAGGTCCTGGTGGATCCTCTCCACTCTCAGGACTACCTGCTCTGATACTAATTGATGCAAAGGATCCTCCCATCTACCAAAACAACAATCTCAAACACAAAATGAAATTCATAGCCAACAAATTCACTTACTCAAATACATTACAAGCAAACATCAATGTATTTATTCAAATACAAATTACAATCAATGGCTCTCATGGCCTCCAACTTCTTTTGGAAATTCACCCTTACTCCACACACATTCTCCAATCCACGCGACCACCACTCTCACTTTGTTTCCAATCACTTGCAACTCATACATTGTCCACTGGTTATTCTTGCAATTCAAATATTTCTCTGTTGTGTCCTTTGTAGCCTCCCTCTTTCTTAGTTTTTCTTATACAAAAACTTTCACCTGTCCACGCCTTGTTTTCCAATACCCTTTCCTTTGTCTTAGCATGTGTCACCATACATTTAAATCTTCTTTTTCTTTTTAAAGTTTCTTCACGAATTTGATTTTTGGCCCCACTTCTCACTTTCACAACCTATTATAATTGCAAATCTACATATACAAACTCCTTGTGCCACCTAGGTGATTCATTTTTTTCCAACTTGTGTATCCCCCTCCTCTCTTTTCTTACATGAGATTTCTCCTTTCCTTATGCGCCCTCTCCCTCTTTCTCCACGTGCAACCTCCTTCCTTTTTTTGTATCGATGCCTAGTCTTTCTAGCGCATATTCTTCCTTTTTTCTATCATTTCCTTGTCTTTCTAGTGTTTATTCTTCCCTTTTCAGTCTATTGCAATTTCAAGAACAAGCCCAAAACTATTGCCCCATAATTTCTCCTATTTTCATCAATCCATAAGGAAGATGAAAAGGCATAAATATATAAAAACCTCTATTTTCAAGACTATTTTTTTCCAAGGAATATCAAATTGGTCAATTGAGATGCCAAGTCGATTTGTTTCAACATGAAAATTTCCTTTACATATGCTTTATGTAATTGTAAATTCTAAAGCTTGATTCATGTTTCCATATTTTACACATATGAGTCATTTGTTCATATTCAAAAATCATACAATGGAAACGAAACCCATGGACTACCCCATCAATGGTTCCACATTTTCTTACATTTCCACTAGTCTAGAGGCAGTTACAATATCAACCAATTACATCTACTTAAAATATTTTCTATTTGAACATTACATGAGACAATGTTTATTCCATGTTGCGTTAAAGCATCAAATTTAAGAGGTTTAGGCGCTGAATGCAAAGAGTGAAACCAAACACAAACAAAACCAAAATTGAAAGAAAACCAAATAATGTTTTTGGTTGGTGTCGATCACCCATTCACCCTCGTGCTTCTGCACCAAAAAGGAAAGATATGTACTGAAAAAGATTGGACCAAAATTTCCTACTCTAACTATACACTATTTATACAATTATTTTAGACAACAAATCTTGAAGTTACTATTCTTTGCTTCTTTAGGATATTTAGCAATAATAAGTAAATTTTATAAATTTTCAACTTAATAGATACATGCTTTAATTCATTAAAATAATCTAACTTCAAACTAATTTTAAATTTAAGATAAACAACTTCCTAGATTTTCATTATCTACATGACTAACACAAATGCATGTTATCCCTTGTAAATTAGTATAATCAAATTAAAATAATAAGGATTCAAGATAGAAAGGAAAATAAATATCCTATTTGGGACATCAATTGGCTAAACATCTCTTATAGTTCTAACCTAGCTTCATCTACACAGTTCACTTCAACAAGACATGGCTCTATTTAATCATTAGGTCCAAGTTCTTAATAATAAGTTTCCCCAAGTTGGTGGGCCTATCTCAATTGGCTAAAACATTTTGTTGCAAGCAAGAGGTCATGAGGTCTAGTCTCCCCACCATCCACATGGTACTGGAGGGCGTGTCGCACCAGCATCATCGGTCACGTGAATTTTTTTTACCAAGCACACTGTAGTTTATAGGGGGCGGCTACCTGATTCTGATTCTTGTAGTCTAAAAAAAAAACAATAAGTTTCCCCAAGTTCTTCTAATCATTATTTTATTTGTACATCATGTTTCGTTAAGCTTCTTGAAACACTAACACATTACATAGAGAATCGTCAATCAATAGAGAATCCCAACAGTTTCCTTCTAGTTCCCCGATGATCATTGGAAATGTTAAATATAAAAGAATCATCATTTTCTATACCTATGTTTGACTAACATAGCTATGAATTTAGTTTTTTGTGTGCAAATTCAGCCTTGAAATACTATACAAATATATTCTCAATTAAAATAAAATAAATTGTTGAATTCATATTCTTCATTTAGCACAAGAGATTCATTATGAGACAAGGGATTTGAGATGGTTTCCTTTGCATCATCAGAGACTTCTATACAATTAGAGATTTGGTCATCGGAGATGAGGATTTTATATTCACATATATATAGCTATACCTTTTAATCAATTAGTTCAACATGAATATTAATTCAACTTGACTCAGTAAAGATGTATCAATTTTGACAGGAAATATGGATACTGGTATTACATTGTTTTGTAAGCTAGATTGAGACAAATAATCATTTAAGAGATTCTAACAACCAAAGTGTTTTCCACTACATGTTCCTCTTGCATAACTTAGAAGATAATAAAAGAGGTTGTTAGTGATTGCTAAAGGTTAAAATATCCTGCCATATTTAGAGAGGGAGGCATGTAGGATGGGAAGACTGAATAGTTGGAATAAACAAGAATGGGATCTACTAAAATCCAAGGAAAATAAAGATAGAACTAGTATTTTTTTTTGAGTCATGGGGGAAATCCTAATCCAAAATTTTAAAGAATAAGCTTTAGCCTTGTTGAGAGCATCAATAAGAGTTTGCACTCATGTTTCTCTCCTCATAAATATTGCAATCAAGGGATCAAAGGAATTAATTTAACACTTATCTAAAATGGTGCATCAATGAAAACATAAAAGTAAATGGTTCTATTCAACATCTTCTAAATTCTAAGATTAAAACTCTAAACAAACTCATAAGATAAAAAACTCTAAAAAAATTAATCAAAATTCTTCTTTGGATGAATAATCTCTATGAATTGTTGCATAAAGGAGTTCTCTAGTTCCTTGCATGAATGAATAGAATTAGATGCAAGGTTTATGTACCAAGAATGAGCCTCATCTTACAAGGTGAGAGTTAATAACTGGCAAGCAACATCTTCAAGGATAATACCCAGTCAGACTAAAGTGTCTTTAAATACTTTGATATATTCATGTGTAGTCCTCCTACCATTAGGGAAGTACTTTTGAAGAAGTATGCAAATATTATCAAGAATATGTGGACACTCTAGTAGTATTAACAATAATACTTTCAAACCATGACATAGTTGTAGTAGAAGAATTATGACATATTAATGAAAGAAAATAAAAACATTAATCAATTACAAAATGGCAAGTCCCTTCTTCTAGCACCAATATATTGATACATATTTTGATATATCAACTTGAGTGGTATAGATTATTTCTACTTGAAATGGAATTTCTTTAGCCAAGGTTCATTTCACTTGGTCTAGGCACTTTTGGGTAACCCAAATGTCTATGTTAATTGTTCTATTTATTGGTTATTATAATTTTCTAACTACTGGTGCTTTTGATTTACTATACTTAGGTTAATTATTTCCTTTTTATGAAATCAACCATGCATAAATAAAAATCATTGAGTTTAAATACAATGTTTAATAAACCTACCAAAAGATGTGTAGTAAGCCTAGATTCTAAAACTAATCTATTATAAAAGAGATACAAGAAGGGAGGAAAGATAGATAAAGGGATGAGAGGATATTATGATTTGGCTGCAATCTAGTTCAAACTTCATGGGAAACCTAGGTTATGAAGTTGTTATATTCACACAACTTGCTTCATAGCCAATATACTCACTTGAGGAGAATCACTTTGAAATATCTCTTAAGAAATACTAGACCATGAATTTATATACTAACAACACTAAGATTCCAAGAAAACAAGACCTAAAAATTAGTCGAATAGAAATAAAATACATTGTAGTTAGAGGATTTGCAGTTTGGAATTCTACTAACTTGGACTATTAAATTATAAAAATAATAGGCTACTTATGAACACTATTGTTAGACTAGTAAGAATGGGTCATAGAAGTGTGCATCAATTCACCTTGTTCTAGTTGAACCAAATGAATATACATCCTTATCACCCCCTTTTGTATAGATGGAAGCTTAAGTTATATAGACAAGGGAAACTCACCAAGCTCATCCATTAATATTATATCTTCTACTAAAGAATCACTAACTTCAAACCCACCCATGACTAGTTTTTGTCAATGGCTATATGGCTTCACCATGCTTTTTTAATTTTATACTCTAGGTAGGTGTGCAAGACATGATTTTCCATGCATAATATTTGATTCAAAATGTACCAAAACCTTGCAATCTATTCTTCCAAAGGATCTGTGATCAGTGCAATTTACCTATCCAAATGATGCAAAATAGAATGCAAAAGAAGGAAACAACACTTTACACCTCAAGATTGGGCTATGTTAAACTCAAACAAAAGAAAATATTAAAAAGAGATATACCTTTGTTCAAGTTGATATTTTGGTTGGCCCTTTGATGGTTGATAATGTGTACTCCTTGATGGAAAGAGATCTAAAATGACATGCAAAATAATGAGGATTTAATGGATATTCAAATGAGAGATATGGGTAGTTGGATAGATGTCTAGAATGGATGCAAGATGAGCTTGAAGGTGCAATAATGGTGGATGAGAGTATGAGAGCAAGAGAGTTGAAGTTGTTGAATGAAAATGTGATTGTGATGTTATGAGAAATGAAGCCGAAAATCTTCTATTGCAGGGAAAAGGCCTCTACAGAATTGAACAGTTGATATTTTTCCAACATGGGAAAGATGAAGGGTTGTGGTGAGTTGAGGACTCAAAATCCTTCACATCTTTCCATGTGGAGGATGAAGCGTCACAAGGACAAATTAGGTAGAGAGAGTACAAGTGAGGTGGAGGTACTTGCAAGTACCTTGGGATGAAGGTGATGGTGACAAGTGAGAGGACCATGGGAATGAGAGAAGTTGTTGGGATAATAAATGTGAATTTTAAATTCACATGATTGAGAGATCTTAAGGATAAGACAAGGTTCTCAAAAAGGAAGTTGACAAGTACCTTAGATAAGACAAGGTCCCCAAAAAGTAGGACTTTGACCCATGTGAGTGATGTGAATTTTCAATGATCACATGGGGAAAAGGAGAATCCTTGGAGGAATAAAAGTGAATTTTAAATTCACATGGAGAAGACAAAAATGAATTAAAAATTTATTGGGGGATGGGGAGAGTTGACCAAGGTACTGATTAGACTAGCTAATTAGTGGTTAGAATACAGTTAGTGGCTAATGAAGATTAGAAGCCAACTTGCAAATGTTGGAGGATGTGACACGTCCTAATCAAGGATTAGACATGTGCACATCTCTAATGATGAGATTAGAAGGTAGATTAGGATTAATAAATAGGTGATGGAGGATGTGACATGTGAGGAATTAAATAAATGTATTATTTATTTAATTCTTTGAGGAAAAGGGGGATAAAGGGGTAAGGTATTTAATTATTAAAAGAATACCTTAGGGATTTAGAGGAATTTAAGTATATTAATTAAATAATAGTGATATTACTTAATTAATGCAAACAAGAGGATGTTTAGACGAAGAGGGGTAAATTTGGGCCAATGTAAGTGTTCAAATTTAGATGTCTACATTTTTCCCCTCTTTGAGATGGTGCTACGAAGTAGCATCATTTCAAAGAAGATTAAAAGATAGGACCAAGAAGAATATGGTTAGATTTGGAAAGATGCCCCAGTCATCAAAGGAGTGGCTAGCAAGAAAGATGATGGGGGTGAAGATGAAGATTAGGTATTGAGGATGCCCCCTCGAGAGGACATGTGAGTTCAAGAGAACATGGGTGTACTCTTGAAATGGATGAGATGATGCGAGAGTAGATGAGGAAGATAATGCAAAGTGATGGATAAGAGATGATGATAAGCAATAGGAGATTGGGAAACAAAAATGGATTCAAGGACAAATGTGATGTTTCCCTGGTCAAGCTACAAGCCAAAATGGGTTGATGATGGATGGAGTGTTGTCGATGAGGGAATGATATATCCTGAAACAACATGAGGATAGGGAAGCATACATCCTGATGATGATGAAAGTGTTGTTGATGAGGGAAGGATACATCCCAAAACAACACCGAGGATAGGGAAGGATACATCCTAATGATGATGACAATGATGATGATAAGTGGATTAGAGCTTGTAGCAAGGTCAGGAACAAGACCAAGGATGTGATTAGATGATTTGTGCTAGATTGAATGGATGAGGATTGGATGGAGATGTGAGATGGATGAAAAGAATGAAAAAGATGGAGGAAAAGATGCTTAGAATAACCAATCTATATTATTCTAAGAAGATTGAAGAGATAATGATATGATGAGGACGCTTAGAATAACCAATTGAATGTATTCTAAGAAGCTTGAGAAGAGGATTAAATGATGAGGGGTGATGAAAATATGGATGAGAAGAGATGGAGGATACATGCAATGCAATGGAATGGAAAATGAAATGTAATCCTAACACAATTTTCCATTTTTAGAGCACTAATTTTTGCTATAGAATAAGACACCAAGTGCCAAGGTATAGGTAACCAAGGCAGATTAGTGTCTAATGCATAAAAAAAATACAACAGACAAGAAGGCTATTCCAACACCCCGAAGTGACGAAGACCTTGGTCGGGCCAGGCATTGGAATAAAAACAAACACAATAGAATGCCCCAACATAACACAAGATCATGGGACAACCAAGAAGAAAACAACAAAGCAAAAAGATCAAGATATGTCCCTATGTTAACTGATCAAAACACACCATAATATGATAGATTATGGCGATCTTGACAAGTTGTGATAGGGAGCTCATGTGATAAACAAAATTCCAAAAGCATGAAAAGGTCACAATAAATTTCAAATGTCTTTTGTCATAGGAGCAAGGGGATGGATGGGATTGATGAGGTTTGTTAGGAAGGATTCATCCTATTGATACCAAAGATGGATACTAAGCTAAAAGATCAATATGACACTGGATACTCGAAACCGATTGGATCTAATGATACTAGTGGATCTCATTTGTTAAGAACTAGCTAGATAGAGGCATAGCTTGATGACATGACACAATACATGAGACACAAGACAGACACACCCTAAAGACCTAGGGGCTCAAGGGCTGATTAAAGATTAGCCTTGCCTAAGTGAAAGTGCATAGCCCTTGTAGTTCGAAAAAAGGTTGATGACTGACCATGGATAAAAGTGGAAAGAGGATGATGGAGACCTGGATGGATGACAAAGACCAGATAGACAAAATCCCTGGGGGAGGATCAAATGATCGACTTTGCCTATGTGAAAGTGCATGGGCAACATAGTTCGACAAAATACCAAAGACAAATGATGGATAAAGGATCATCATAAGATAACCCTGATAAGAGGATAAAATGATGGGACCAATATGAGGAGATAAGATAGACCCGGTGGATTGGATAGGATGATGGTGATCATGAATCTCAAGGATGGGATAGTTATCCAAATTATCACAAGATGAATTGGGAGGATGATATGACGGAGAGATGAGTGATGAGAAGTGATTAGCAAGATGTTGGAAGAAAGTGGGATTGAGGATAGTGAAATAGATGGCATTGGATTGCATGGGGAGTAGCCTATAGCTAGATACCAATGACAAGGGATTATGAGATGGGAGGAGGATAGAGATAAATGGATAGGTAGATAAGGATGGGTGAATAGGAAGATAAGGGTGGGGAGATGAAAAGGGATGTTTGGATGGGTAAGGAGACAAGGATAGGTAGGAAGATAAGGATGGGGAGGTGGAAAAGGATTGTTTGGATGGATAGAAAGATAAGGATAGGGAGATGAATGAAATTGTTGGATGGGTAAGGAGATAAGGATGGGGAGATGAAAGGGATTGTTTAGATGGGTAGGAAGATAACGATGGGGAGATAGAAGGGATGTTATGGATAGATAGAGGTATAAGGATTTGGATGAGGAATAGGACACTGGATGAATAGATGTAAAAACAAGGGTTTGGAAGATGGAGGGGATGACAGGATGGATAAATGATATCTCCAAGGACTATATCACAAAGGAAGATAGATAACCCCCACTCTAGATATGTCATGTATGTTGAGGCATGAGGGATAGAAGATAGAAGGATAGGAAAAGAAGGGAGTGAGATGGATATGGATAGGATACATGGATAAGGAAAGGGGGATTGTTGGTAACATGATGAGTGGACAAGGAAAATAGATGGATGTGGATAATGATTAGGATAGTGTATAGGTGAAAGGGATGTATGCCAAGAGGTGTCCAAAGCATGCATGTATGTTTTCCCTTATCAATATTAAGATCACAAGGAGGATGGAAGGGTTGGAGATAAATGGGATATGACAGACATGATGTGGAAGATAGGTAGGATGGAGGAAATGGGTGAAGGGGATGCAGTTGCCCCCAAGTGCGGAAGTAAGCTAGATGGGGGATTTACTCATGACACCTATTTACCAGGTTTTCATCATGGTACTTATCCAAGGTGCTTGTTTGCCAAGTTTTCACCATTGGATGAATTATTTCTCTTTACTATTTTTATTTTTTAACTTTTCTGACTTGTTTTTTGACATTTTATTTTTGACTTTTTGGATTTTTGGATTTTATGTAGAGGAAAATGGGAAAGGATGAGGATAAGTGGATTTAGAATACATGTGATAAGGAGATGGATGAAAGACTCAAGCATTAAGTTTCACACAAGGTATTAAGAGCCCATGTTTGAAGGGACTGTTGGATGTTGGTACAACCTTATTAGGATAAATGGATTATGTAAGAGGATGAATTAAAGGGATTTGATGGGGGAGATATGGGGGATAATGGATGGTATGTTGGAAAGTGTACGGATGGAAGGATAGGGTAGGTGTGTGATGGGGTGATGAGTTCAAGACCAACATTGGAACATATGGTGATGGATGTGAAAGGATAGGTGGTTTAGTTGAAGGAGAATGATGTGGAGATAATGGAGGAGATGGGATAGTGAATTTTTGTACATAAGAACCCAAAATAGATTTAGGAGATGGTGGATGAGAATGTGTAGCATTGGGATTAGAAAATTTGGATGTTGTTACAGATTTTTCATTTGAAGGAATTGCATCTTTTCTCTTTGAGATCCACATGGTTTTGATATTTTCTTTGGTGGGCCTTTGCAACCTACAGATTTGATTTGGAGTTTGGATTTGATTTTTCTTTTCTTCATCATGTCTTTTTAAGGGGACATGAGGATTTTTAGATTCATGTGGATCTTTAGATTTATGTGTTTTTTCTTTGGTATCCAAAGTGCTTTTAATATAAATGTGATGGGTGTGAGGAGATGGATGATGTGGAGTGATGGAGGTTGTATTTTTGGGATGATATGTGAATGGAGGATATGTAGGTATGTTCCTTTGTTGATCCTGATTAGGGAATATGAGAGTGGGATGTTGATGATGGGTGACATGGATGGGTGATGGATGGATGAAAAGATGAATAAGATGAGATGAAGGAGGTGATTTTGGGATATAAGGGCCCAAAATGGACTTGGTGGATGAAGGATGTGTGATGGGCGATGGAGGGACATAAGGACCCAAAATGAATGGAGTAGATGAAGGATGGGAGATGGTGGATGGAGGGATGTAAGGACCTAAAATAGATGGAGCAGATGAAGGAGGAATATGGATGGTTGTTTGGAGCCGATATGATGGAGGGGGGATGGAAAAAAATGATTTGGTGGAACAATGAGAAGAGCCTATATTTCTTTTGAAAGAGGCTCGTTGAGGACGTATAGAGGTTGTACCAACATTTTTGGATTGTGAGTCTTGAGAGATATGTCCAAGACCTTGTGTATAGGATTTTTCTTTGACTTGGATCGGCTCCAGAATACCTTGCTCATGAAGGCCTAAACCTTTTCCTTAATAGTTTATGTTCTTGAGCATTCAATCTATGATAGGATTTTTTTTATTCTGGAAGAATGATGCAAGTCCATTATTAGACAGAGAATGATGGATGGTATATATGTTTTATTTTTCTTCTACAAAGATACCACCATGGAGGAATGTGAGAGTACCAAGGGGATATAAAAGTACTGTGGGGATAGTAGGCTTAGGCAATGATGGAGGATCAGGAGATGGAGATAATGGGATAGCAACATCTTGATCGAGAGGAGTGAGTGGTAAGGGATCAGGAGAGGGATTAGGTGATAGGATAGGATCTGGATTTGTGATGGAGAGTAATAAGGGCTCATGTGATGGGGTAATCGGATCTTGAGTGTCAAGGGGATCATGGGATGAATGGATGGGGGATTTTGATCTTGAGGTGGACTAGATAGGATGGTAGGATCTTGATTGGGAGAAGAGGATATGTTGGTATGCTTTGGATCAAGCTCTTGGCATGATTCCTCATGTGTAGGAGGCATGATATCGGAGTGTCGAATGGACTCCTCAAGCAGGGGAGATGGAAGGGTGAAGGATTCATGAGGTTCATGGGAATGGACTTTGGTGCTATTAGGAGTGAGAGGAGTGGATTGGATTGGATTGTTGTTGATGGGTTTGGTGGCTTTTGGAGTAGGAGATGGGGATTCAATGGATTCAGTGGGTGTGATGGTTTCAACGGTTTCAGTTGTGTTGGAGGTGGTAATATCAATGACAGGTGTGGGATGAAGAAAGATCTCATCACTAGTGACCGTGGATGATGGAGAAGGGAAGCATGGTTCCACAACTTCAGGATGTGGAGGTGGGGGTGTCTTCTTTGTCATAAGTCCTTGGAGAACTTTTGGAGTGAGAATGGTGCATACTATAGGCTTAGATGGGGTGATGGGAATATATGAAGGATTAGGGATTGATGAAGGATTGGGATTATGGATTGGTGGACTAGGATTAGATGGGGGAATGGGATTAGATGTAGGACTAGGAGTAGATGGAGGATTAGGATTAGATGGACGGTTAAGGTAGGGATATTGGAATGGTGAATTAGGATGGGGGACATGGACGGTGGATTAAGAAAAGAGGATACAGCTGGTGGATTGTAGTAAGGGTATTGGGATAGTGGATTAGGATGGGAAGACATGGATGTTGGATTAGGATAGATTGATGGGGACATAGGATTAAGGTAAGAGGGTGTGAATGTAGGATTAGGATGGGAAGAAAAGTAAGGAGGATTAGGATAGGGGGACATGAATGGGGGATTGTAATAGGAGTATTGGGATGGAAGATTAGGATAAGAGGATGTGGATGTTGGAAAAGAGGGTGATGTCGATGAAGGATATGATGAATATGCGGATGGGGAAGATACTAGATATCCCTTGTCAAAGGTAGCATAAGGAGCGTGATTAGGCATGGATGAAGACATAACATGATAGCTTGAAGCGGTGATTGGATGTGCAAAGAGGTTTGGAAGATCTTACTAGAAATGATAGCATCAAGGGGATCTATGTTGTATACTTCTTGATCAACAAGACTCTCGTTATAATCGTCGACATAATTAGGGTTTCCCTTGACTACTATTGATGGAGGATAAGGATTCATGATGATGAAAGGATAAATAGGATGGATCAAATATTTTGGATGGAAACAAACTAAAGCTCAAATTGGGATTTAGGTCAAGCTAAGATCGGGATTGGATTAAAGCTCATATTGGGATGATTGGATGATGTGATGGGATTGATTCTGATGATCGGATTTGATTATCAAAGGATGATTATGACATTGAATCTACTTTGAGATGGAAGTAGGTTGATTGGTGTTCAAATAGGGATGTGGTTGGATTGGATTCAATAAGGTTGATTGATGAAACGATTGGTAAGATCAAATGATGGATCAGATAGGATGATGAAAGGGATTCTAAACCAAGTTCAAAGATTACCCTGGGTGACCTAGGGTGTCGATTAATCGGATTGAAGGATAAATAGATGATTGTGGCACTGAATCCACCTTGAGATTGAAAGTGGATTGATTGGGCCCACGAGGATGATTGAATGACTTAGGACAGATGACAATCCTAAGCAGATGTTGATGATGATGATTAGATTCAGACACCTAGGTCAATTTGGATAATAACTTCTGAAATGAAGTCTAGGGGATTTGGATCGAGAAAATGATGATGATACGCAACGTAGAGTCATTCTAAGATGTGTCGGATGATCTGTAGATGAACTGATGGGAAAGGTCACCAAATTTAAGGGAAAGGTTGCCTATGGAAGGTCAGGTTCGCCTATGGAAGGTTAAGTTCACCCATTGAAGGTTAGGTTAACCCATTGAAGGTCAGGTTCGCCCATTGAAGGTCAGGATCGCCCATTGAAGGTCAGGTTTGCCCATTGATGGTCAAGTTCGCCCATTGAAGGTCAAGTTCGTCCATTGATGGTCAGGTTCATCCATTGAAGGTCAGGTTCACCCATTGATGGTCGGGTTCGCCTATCTGCTTTCAAACCCTTGGAACAAGTAGACGGGCTCTTAGAATGGGGAGACGGATGATCCGATCATGGAAATAAATGACTGGAATGAGGAGAGGAATGATCAAATCGAGGAAATAGAGTTTTGGAACAAATGAACGGATACTCAGAATGAGTGAATAGATGATCGGAATGGATGAATGATTGGTCAGAACGAGTAAACGATCGCTTGAAAGGGGAGACAAATTCTCGAAACAAGGAGATGAAAGCTCGAAATGGATGAATGATTACTTGAAATGAATGAATGGATGATCAAAATAGGTGAATGTCTACTCGGAACGAGTAAACGATTGCTCGGAATGGATGAACGACTCTTGGAACAAGGAGACGAAAGGTCAGAATGGATGAACGATTACTCGGAATGAGTAAACGATTGCTCGAAATGGATGAATGACTCTCGGAACGAGGAGACGAAGGTTCAGAATGGATGAACAAGTACTTAGAATGAGTAAAAAAATGCTCGGAGTGGATGAACGACTCTCAAAACGAGGAGACAAAGGCTCAAAATGGATGAACGAGTACTCCGAATGAGAGAACATTTTTTTGGAATGGATGAACGAAAGCTTGAAACAAGGAGACAAAGGGTTGAAATGGATGAACGAGTACTCAGAACGAGTAAACGAGTGCTCAGAATGGGTGAATGACTCTTGAAACGAGGAGATGGAGGCTTGGAATGGATGAATGAGCACATGAAATGAGAGAATGAATGTTCAAAATGGATGAACGAGTACTCAGAATGAGTAAACAAGTGCTCAGGATGAATGAAAAACTCTCAAAATGAGGAGACAGAGGCTCAAAATGGATGAATGAGTATTTAGAATGAGAGAACGAATGATCAAAATGGATGAACGAAAGCTCACAAAAAGTAAACGATTGATCAGAATGGACAAACGGATGCACCAAATGGATGAATGGATGTTCAGAATGGGAGACTGACTCTCAGAATGGATGAAAGGATGCTTAGAACAAGAAGAAAGATAGTCGAAATGAGGAGAAGAATGCTCAAAATGCAAAGAAGGATGCCTGAAATTACTGAACGGAGGGTGAAATTAGTTGTTTGAGGGGCAGGTTCACCCAAGTGAAGGGAAGGTTCTCCCAATTGCTGGTCTAAGTCACCTATTCAGTGAAAGATAGGTGGGAAACAAATGCTTGGAAAAGGTAAATGGGTGCTCAGATCAAGGAGATGAATGCTCGGATTGAGGGGACAAATGCTCGGGATAGGGAAAAGATTCTCAGAATGAGGAGATGGATGCTCAAAATGAGGAGATGGATGGTTGGACTAAGGAAATGGGTGTTCAGAACGAGAAAACGGGTGCTCAGAATGAGTGAATAGAAAGTGAAAAGGGTTGTTTAGGGGGTAGGTTCGCCCAAGTTAGGGCAGGTTCACCCCAGTAAGGGTAGGTTTTCCCAAGTATAGGGCAGGTTCGCCCAACCTAGGAAACTAGTTGTTTTGATAGTTGTTTGACTAATAGAGGGAAGAGTTGCCCTTGTTAAGGGCAGGGTCACCCCTATTGTGGGTAGCTTCACCCTGCTCTGGGGCAGGTTCACCTATTTAGTGAAAAGTTGGACAATTTTGATAGAAACAAGCGAAAAATGACTCAGACAAGGGGCAAGTTTTCCCCTGTTGAGGGAAGGTTCACCTATTCAGTGAAAATTTAGACAATTTTGACAGAAACAGGCTAAAAAATGACTGAGACAGGGGGTAGGTTCACCCCTCTCCAACAGACCTGGACTTGAATTAAGTGAAAACAGCTATGGCAAGGACCAAAAACATAGCAAACAAGTAGAAGATAAGGATGACTTGACTAAATAAGAATTCATTGGTTTTGCACAAAGAAGATAGTTCAAGTAGCACGATCCTAAGATTAGTAAGAGGGTATGGCCAACACGGTCCTCTAACTAGGGATTCCTTGATATACACTCAGTATGTGAGACACAACCATGAACACCAACCCATCTACAAGCATGAGTTGGGAACCCCAGCGAGATACTGAAGGCTCAGACCAACTCTTCATGCCTATCTAGGTATCACCCTAGCTTCGACGCTTCTCCAAATATGACGTGACTAGATTGAGGTACAACTTTCACTCCCCCCCTTTGTATACCCTGTTGGTATGCATGGTTGGGATCGTCCCTTGGGGTGATGAAATCTTCAAGCAGGTCCTGCTAAGAAGAGAACACTAACCATTATCGGCTACTCCCCAGGCTCACATGAAGTGCAAGGGGAAAGAATGAATGAGATAGTGCCCCTTAGGTGACACAAAGAACTTGCAAACATGACAATCAATAAGTTGATTCCCCCCTAATTAAAATATGTGCCTAAGTTAATAAGCAAAAACAATAAACAAAGCACACTAATAATGTTGAAACGATCATTCTGTAAGAAGAGTGTTAGTATTTCGATCTCCATTCTTTGACAAGCATGAGACAAGCTACACAAATTTTAGGAAAAACATGCACACACTCACCAATAGACGATGTTAGGGGGTTAGTACCTTAAAATGATGAAAAATGGAAGCTAGAAATGAAGTTTAAAGCACTGTTTTACCTCACAAACATATTTGTCTAGGAAAGTTTGCCCCTATCTAGGGCAGGTTCACCCTTCTGTAGGGAAATTTCACCCCTCTACAGAGCAAGTTCGCCCCTCTGTAGGGCAGGTTCACCAATCTGTAGGGAAAATTCGCCCAACTATGAAAACTAAAGGTAAACTATGACAAATGCTTAGATGGACAACTCTGCAAGGTAGGGTTGTCCTTGTTGAGGGCAGGTTCGCCCAAGTTAGGGCATGCTCGCCCTTTGTAGGTCAAGTTCACCCAACTGTGGGCGAGGTCGCCTCTCTGCAACCTGAACCTACAAAACGTGAAACAACAAAAAATGTGAAAGTAAGGGACCCGTTTGTGGGTCCCACCAGGCATGCTAGAAATGTGATCAGTGCAATTTACCTATCCTAAATGGTGCAAAACCAAATGAAAAATAAGGAAACAACAATTTACACCTTAAGATTGGGCTATGTTAAAATCAAACAAAAGAAAAGATAAACAAGAGATATACCTTTGTTCAAGTTTCTATTTTGGTTGGCCCTTTGATGGTTGATAATGTGTGCTCCTTGATGGAAAGAGATTTAAAATGACATGCAAAATGATGAGGATTTAATGGATATTCAAATGAGAGATATGGGTAGTTGGATAGATTTCTAGAATGGATGCAAGATGAGCTTGAAGGTGCAATAATGGTGGATGAGAGTATGAGAGCAAGAGAGTTGAAGTTTTTGAATGAAAATGTGATTGTGATGTTATGAGAAATGAAGCCAAAAATCCTCTATTTTAGGGGAAAGGCTTCTATGGAATTGAGCAGTTGAGATCTTGCCAACATGGGCAAGATGAAGGGTTGTGGTGAGTTGAGGACTCACAGGCCCTCACATCTTGCCATGTGGAGGATGAAGTGTCACAAGGAAAAATGAGGTAGACAGAGTACAAGTGAGGTGGAGGTACTTGAAAGTACCTTGGGATGAGGGTGATGGTGACAAGTGAGAGGACCATGGGAATGAGAGAAGTTGTTGGGATAATAAATGTGGATTTTAAATTCACATGATTGAGAGATCTTAAGGATAAGACAAGGTTCTCAAAAATGAAGCTAAGAAGTGCCTTGGATAAGATAAGGTCCCCAAAAAGTAGGACTTTGACCCATGTGAGTGATGTGACTTTTCAATGATCACATGGGGAAAAGGAGAATCCTTGGAGGAATAAAAGTGAATTTTAAATTCACATGGGGAAGACAAAAATGAATTAAAAATTCCTTGGGGGATGGGGAGAGTTGACCAAGGTACTGATTATACTAGCTAATCAGTGGTTAGAAGACACTTAGTGGCTAATGAAGATTAAAAGCCAACTTGTAAAAGTTGGAGGATGTGACACATCCTAATCAAGGATTAGACATGTACACATCTCTAATGATGAGATTAGAAGGTAGATTAGGATTAAGAAATAGGTGATGGAGGATGTGACATGTGAGGAATTAAATAAATGTATTATTTATTTAATTCTTTGAGGAAAAGGGGGATAAAGGGGTAAAGTATTTAATTATTAACTGAATACCTTAGGGATTTATAGGAATTTGAGGATATTAATTAAATAATAGCAATATTACTTAATTAATGCAAACAAGAGGATGTTTAGATGAAGAGGGATAAATTTGGGCCAATGTAAGTGTCCAAATTTAGATGTCTACAGGATCCACCATCTATAATTACCTATTTTCCATCAATCAATAACTTCTATTTCAATCTTAACAAGAATAATATTTTTTCATCTATTTGTATTTCCTTAGGCATTTTGCACATGTTAAAATGAAACTATATTTTACACAAATAAAATTGCTAAAGTAATTTGATTTATATTCACTAGATTATTCCATATTATATAATTAATCAATAAGCATGCATCTAACTCAAAGAGGATACAATATAGTATTAAATTTATCATTAACTGCACAAATTCTCTTTTACCTAGAATTTTCTAGTTTTCTATGTAAAACAATTGTCCAATTCATGCCAAGTAAAGTCTTATGTGTTAGTTTTGATAGGGTACACAATGGTAGTTAACAAATTTAGATTTGTGGGTCATAGCTTTTGGCTAAGTCAACTCATAAGCTATTATAATCACAAATTTGTGTGTGGTCTAGATCATGAATAGTTAGTTAGGTTTAAATTATAGATACAAAAGGAATATAATTCAAAATATTAGCTCATTGGATCCTAGGATCAAATATTTTCTAGAGTTCTCAAGTTTCTATGAGTGAAACTAGATACAAAGCAATGTTGAATTGAGCTTTGGAATGCTTCACAATGGATTTAAATTGTTTAGGCCATGGGAAAATCTAGCAAAGACAAGTGTAAGTTGGTGAGGCACTCTGAGGACACATAACAAATCTCAATTGACTCTATGGAACTAAGCTTCAAATATTTATTAGGGAACCATTTGAAATTAAAATGATATCAAATTAGAGTTAATTTGATTTCACATTTAGGGAGGCTTTAGAGCTAAAATTTAACAAATTGGGGCCTCCATAAATTGAACATGGTGATGAAATTAAACTAAGATTTAAGTTCATCTAAAAGGTCCATGAAGGGTAGTTCGCTCCAAGAATAACACATTTCATGACCTCTAGTTAAGTCTAAGGGAGCTAATGGAAGATAGCTGATACAGTTACTAAGTCAAGATTACACCAATTTTGGGTCCACATTTTGAAGCGCAAGGGTCAATTTTGTTTTTTGGAGTACCACATGGCACACATCCATGCATTGCTTCTTGCACTTCATGAGGTTTATGTAGACAAGATTTATAATTGAGAAGGAGAGTGAGATGGTGAAAACAAATCAAAGAGTCTCTTAAAGAACCAATATGTGACAAAATGTAGCCTACCCACTTACTTTTGAGGTCTTAGACTTCACCTAGATGGGATGTGGGAATGTAATATTACAACCTATTAAATACCCCCATGTATTACTTCCCCACATCATAATAATGTTTTTGGAGTAGATAATAATGCATGAGGAATTAATGAAATGACTAAGGAAAAATATATATGCAACATGAAACTAAACTAGGATATAACAAGAGTTCAAGTCTAGAAAAGGCCAAGTCTAGAGAAGAACCCAATATAAATCCTAGACCAAAAGTAAAAATAAAATGAAGGAATGAGCCATGAATTTGATTGAATTGATGCAACAATAATGAAGGAAAGAACTAGGAAGGGATAATTGAAGCACTTAAGATAAGTAGGTACATGGAAAATAACATTGGGAGGGGGTCTGGCCCAAGAAATCAAAGAAAATACACTCAGGAGAAGTATTAAGGAACAATAAAAAAATCCTCCAAGGAACAACTAAATTAGGATTTCCATGCGAAAGAGGGTCCTCAATCTATAAAGAACTAGGTCATGTTGAGGCATCAATAGAGTCCTTGATTTATAACCAACAATGATCTAAGCCCATAGATCTAACACTTGAACCCTCACTATCTCTTTCTATTTATATTTTATTCTCACATGTTTAACATTGATTCATTTAATGTAGAATGTGATTTAAATCCTACAAAAATCCAAATACAATAATTTTTATTAGATTCAAAATTAAAAAATGAAAGGAAAAAATTTATTTTATCTTTCAATGAGCCACCACCTTGTGATGTCATGGTGTGTCCATTTTAATAAATATTTCCCTTCTCTATTTCTCATTTAAGGAAATATCACAATATCAATGTGAAATCTTGTTGAGATCTATTAAAGAAACCTAAATGCAAATGGAAATATACTACTATTTATGGCCATAATCATTAGTAGAGAAGCTTTATAATATATTAAGTATGGGTTTAGTGTTAATAATTGAAGATGTCTTACTAATGGGATATTGATTAAAACCTTAGGTTGCATTATTTTACATTTAAAATTTGATCATAAGGAAATACTAGTATTATATCAAATGATTTCATTTGGTGTGTTACTTGATAGAGCATGATTTAGTAATTTAAAGAAATTCTTTCAATGTTCCATCATTCTGAAAAATTTGTGCATGAAGGAAAATTAGTTAAAATAGATAGAGATTATTATAAACTAGTATTGGATCTAAGTCACTTTATATTGGACACATTTATGAAGATTACTAAGGAGGTGTGATATGAGTGCAAACATGATATATTTGATTTATACAAGTTTGACTTAGAAGAGCAATAAAAATAAAATATAGGAAAGACTCAAGTAGTCACTTATGCATTCTCTCATTCTAAAACTTATGAAGATAAAAGACCTAAAGAACCCAATAATCCATATCTTATGGTATGTACAAGCATAAATTTCTTGATATAAGCATACCTTCCAATGATCCTAATGAAGGAAAAATTATCCATATGTAAAGGAAGCAAGAAAATATTAAGGACAATATGATTCAAAAACTCATATTTCATGCCAAAGGTACCTCTTATTCATGGGTATTGTAATAAAAAATTGTATACCTTACAAATTCTTTATCATATTTTACAATTATCTTACACATTCCCTTTTTTTGTGTTTTTAGCCTTGTGTTTTCTTATTCACACCTTGTGTTGCCATACATATCCTAGTTTATTTTATGCTCTCACTTATCCTAATGTTATTGATCTTTGTTTATCATAAATATTTGCATTTCCCTTTTTCCATGTTTTTAAAATCCTTGTTTAACTCTTGTTCATCTTTTCTAATGTGATATTTTTTATTAATGGTAAAATAGGTTTTGAAGGGATCCAAAACCCTATTACAAAATGCTGCTTAAAATATTAATAATGAAAATGAGCAGCCAACCATCAACAAACCAGAAAGAAAAGAACAACCACAACAAAGAAACTATTGTAACTCTTTGAGATTATTGGTTGTATCTAGCTCCTATTGATAAAAACTTTGATTAAGGTCGAACAAATTCAACAATTCTTTCTTTTCATCTTCAAAAGACTTCTTTTGTCCATGGGTTCTAGCGCTTGGACCTTGCTAAGTGGAGCTAATTTGTTTACCCTTAACCTTGTTATCATCATCCACCTTCTCCCCAACATTATTGGTACCAATAATTTTCTGCTCTTTAATCTCCTTCAACATCTCAAACAAGATCTAGATACCTTTAGCCTTGTTGTAGATATTGCATTGGCTAATCTTGATAACTCTTTCCAAATTTTGGTTAACTTTTTTCATTTTCTCCTCCAACCTCTTAATGTTGTTCTCAAATTTACTCCTAATCAAGGTAACCCAATGGATAACACATTTAGAGAAGAATGTATCTCTTTCTCCTCTTTTATCTCCTTGAGAGTACCCAAAGCATCCCCATTAGAGTCAATCCTATTTTGCAAAGAGAACAATTTGATATTAATTTGATTGAGTTCCAAAAAGAACCATTTGGTAAGACTGAATTGACCAACCACACCATCCCTAGAAATCCCCAAGGACATTATAAATGTCCTCTATGTTTGTATTAAGTTGGGGGAAATCCTTCAAAAATCCTTGGGGAGAAATAACCTGACCCCCTTTTGTATTTTCTAGGAGTAAAGCTAGGATTTTACTAGTATACCAATGGGGAGATAAATAGTTTAATCTAACTTCCCCTTACCTTTGAGATTCACTCTCTCCTTTTCCTCAAAGGGCTTAATCTTTTTGCCTTTCTCAATGGTTAAAATATAGTGCTCACTAGAGAACACATCACCCATATAGGAGCCACTAGTCCAAGAAAATTGAACCCTTTTCCTCTTCTTAGTAGACTTACCCTTCTTATATTTTTCATCCTCTGAGGGTGGATTGGAATACATTTCAACCTCATCCTCATCCTCATCCCTCTATTCCTAATCTTCATCAAACTTCTTTGACTCAGTAGATGTGTAAGAAGAAACAACATGGGCACGAGAACTATGACATTGAAATTGTTTCTTGGAAACAATAGGGGAAGGAAGGATTTTTAAATGCTCCATAATTAGGAGAATAAGAACCCATGCAAAATGGGAAGTTTAACATTCCTTTTGTACTCTTTTAAACCAAATTCAAGAGAATCAAGGAAGTAGAATGAGAAAGAAACAAATTGCTTTAGCAAAATGAAATGGAAGTCATCATATATAGCAGTGAAATGACCATCTAAGGTGAAATAATACATAATTACCTATGCTACTTTACCCAAATAGGCTTGATTGAGAGCTTATTGTAGCCACTAGAATTTAGCTTAACCAATCTCTTCCACCCTTTATCCTTCAAGAACTAGCTGATAACACCCTCAAAAGATTTTATGTCTTTGACTATCTTCCTCCCATAGGTAGAAAGACCAATAATCTATGCAATGAAGTCTTTAGAGATGACCACCACCTTACCCTCCATCGAAAGAGTTTGATCCTTCTATCCCTTCACAAAAGCATTTGTAGTCTCAAGATCATTCCCATGAAGTTTTTCTAGATAAGGAGTCACACCACCTTCCTCCAAAATATTCCAAATTAACCCTTTTTCCCTAATGCCCTCACAAGAGAGAGCTTCAACCCTACTCCTATCACCACCCTCTTAGAGAAAATCCAAGATATAAACAAGAAACCCAAAAAATAATTTCAACCCCACCAATGAAATCGAAGAAGGCGCCCAAAACCACCTAGAATCCATGTGAAAAGACCTGTTGCATTCACTACTCTAATTGGCATTTCAAATGCATACCTTTTTCACATCATAATTGATTATGGCTTTGATATTAAGGGGTAAGGACTCATAATTATCCCAAAATCGAGATGAACACTTTGAGACCCCCAAATTGGAGAATGCATTAGCAAGACCATTCCCTTCCCTATAGATCTAGAATTTCTAATGTGATGTTTATCCTCTCCCTCATAACATTTAATTTTGGTGCCTCCCTCTTAATGTGCATTTGACCTTCATTTCACCTTGTTCTCCTTATTTCTCACTCGTTGATTTAATTTACTTGAAATCAACTCCCTATACTTTAGCTTGTCCTCTTTCATCTTCATTAAATATTTTGGATCTGTAACATTAAATTCCACCCATTCCCCCTATTATACCTTGCACACACATGCCCCATTTTTCTTAAGGGAAAATATGAAACCCCTTTTGCTTGTTCCTTTGCTTTGTTTGGTTTCTTTCATGTAGTTGATTTTGATTATGTTTTCTTTTTGTTTCTTATCTTAGTTCTACTTTGGATTTGTATGCTTACTTATCATACTTTTAGAGATGGTCATCTTGAAATAACTATAAAGGAATATCCAAAAGTTCAATTGAGGGACATTCTCCTTTTGTTTCTTTTTTCTTGTCAATTGCTTTCTTTCAGTTTTCTTTTAATCCTTGTTTTAGTTTTAAGTCTTATTTTTCTTTTATTTTGGTGTTTTTCCTTGTTGGACTTTCAAAGTTGGACATCCTAGCATGAACATAAAGGAACCTCAAAAAATATAATGCTTTGTAGACCAGTCTATGTCACCCATGTTAAAATATCAAATTTTGTCATCTAAGAATGAATATCAAAGCATATTTTAGACCCTAATGCGATATGATGTCACCTCGACCTACCTCCCTAGTTCTACAGTAATGATAATTTTCCCATGTATGTTATTTTCTCTTTTTCTCTCATTTTTTCTTGTCATTTTTCACTTTTCTTTGTTTTCCTTCATGTTTTCTTGTGCTTTGTAACTAGTTTCCTTTCCTCCTCACAAATTCAATTCGTGGTGAGAAGATCATTTTCATGGCTTGTTTGCCTTCTCATGTGTTTTTTGTGTGTCATTTAGAGTTTTCCTTTGATCTTGTAATTTTTTTTTCATTTACCTAGCAAGTTTTCTTCCTAATGTGTTAATGGAAGTTGGTATTTTGTTTGTTTGGGTTTGTTTTATTTCCTTTACTTGTTTTTCTTATTTTATTTTTTTACATGTTATTAAGGTTTTTGGGTAGTTTCCTTTTATTACTTATTATTTATTTTTCTTGTTTTTCTTGTTGTTCTTGTGGTCCTAATCATGCACTCTCATTTCCCTTTGATAGATTTATTTTTTTAGGGTTGCAAGCTTTTTTCTTGATGATGTCATTTATGGTATCTTGATACCTAGGATCAAACTTGCAAGCATGTTCTTGACATTTTTATTTTTAGTGATGAGTTCCTTTAAACCCCCAAAATTTGACTCCCATACTAATTTGACAATATTTTTCAGATTCGAGATTTTAGGTGTCCTCTTATGTGGGTACATGCTATGTGTTTTCACTAAATTTTTAATCCTACAATTAGAAGTCTCATCTTTTTCAAGTCAATATTTTAGGTATCCTCTTATTTTGGTACCCATTTTGGGGTGTCTCTAATATTGGACTCTTGTGCTAGATTGAGTACCTTTTCAAAGTTGTGGTTTCATTTGTACCCTTATTTGTGCTCTTGTTTAGTGATATGTATGATCTTTGATCCTCAATTACTTCATGTTCAATCTTTATTGGGATTGTGAGTTTGGAGGTTTTCTTATCGATGTATTTGTTATTAGTTTCTTTGAATCCATATGGCTCAACTCCCTTAATAAATTTTCCTTTTCTTGGAGAAAGGAATGTAGTCATACCCTTATCTTGGTACAATTTTTGTAGCTTCTATTAAGTCTAATCTTAACATTTATGATCCTATTATTATTTCAAAATTTTAACTTCCTAGATCCCCAATATCTAAAACATGAATTATGCGAGTATCTCAAACTCTTGTTAGGAAAAGGGTTTTGTACACCTTGCACAATAAAGAATTATTTTTAATTATGTGAAATAAATATTTTTTGTGGTGGATCTTTAGAAATATTTTTTTCGGTCCACTTACATAAATTTGTATGTAACATTGGTTAGATATTTTGTTTGTGGTTTTCCCATGTGAAAAATATTTAATATTGGGAAAACTTAGTACCGAAAAGTAAATTTTGGGTTCAATAGTTTTGTGCACTCTGTTGGAACTGTAAATTTCTGCAATATTTCACATGTTTTCCATAACCCTAAGATTTCTACATGAGTCCTCATCATTGACTTTTCACCTTTTTCTTGCCATGTTATCTCATTGTTTTCATCGGGTCTTGCATAATTCACATCGTGGTCTATGTCTCCCCGATCCATTTTGTGTGTTTCTACTTGCATGAGTCTATATTGCCTATCGACAAGACTCATTTGATGTCATAACGAATAGATTTTATCTACAGGTGGTTTTCGGCATGAGCTTGGGTCATCGATATAATGTCACGGCGAGATGGTTTGTGTCTTGCCAACCGGTAAATGAGGGTGCCTATCGGTGTGAGTCTTTGCATCGGTGTAATGTTATGGCGAAGTCTTTCTTGTCTTACCGATTGGCTCGCAATGTTTCTTTTCGGCCAAACCAAGGTGATGTCGGAGGAATGTCTTACCGAGTTCTAATTGTCTTACTGACTAGGCGAACAAAGGTTGTTTCGGTTAGACAAAATGATATCGATATATGGTCATAGCGAACTCTTTTGGTCTCACTGACAAGCGCATTAAGGTTTCACTTCGATAAAACTTATGAGCTTCAGAGTATAGTCTTGGCGAGCCTGTTGGGTCTTGCCGACAATGTTTAATGAATGGCTTTCGGCGTGAGATCCATGTCGTCTTGGCGAACAGGTGTGAGCTTGGGTGGCTTTCGGTGTGATATAATATTGTCTACTTGAGGTCTCCCCGAAAGTTACAAGTTACAGCGACAAACATGGGATAGATGGTTTATGTCGGTGTGAGATTGGAATTCTCTTGGTGATCTAAAGTAAACTTGGGACTTTCGGTGAAACAAAGGATAGTCTATATAACCTCTCCCCGATTTTGTATTGTCTTGGCGAAGGCGAATGATGGGAACTCATTGGTAAGAGAAACCTAATGTCACGAAAACATACAAGATGGATAAAGATTTTTGGTGAAGCAAAATGAAATCTGCAAGAGGTCTTCCCGATACCATAAAGTTATAGCGACTGTGAACAAAACAAAAGGAATACATTGGTGAAAGATATGCTCGTGTCTAAGCAACTGGTAAACACATTAAGGAAATACATATCGATATAACATTTGGTAATCTGTAGGATGTCTCACCGACATCGCAGAGTCAGGGCGAAACTCAAAGGGCACAGGATGATAACGCTATAATTGCCTTCGGCATACTTACGGTGGTGTCTTGGCAACTGCCCCAGTGAATGATTAACAGAGACTAATGCATTGTGGGCCGACATATGAGAATTTCTAAATGTTGTTGGCCGACATATGAATGCTTGATTGTAAAGGTTGGTTAGCGAGGGTTTTGGCCGACATGTGAGCTTGAAGTGAAGTGATTCCTGGTGTTGGTGTATAAATAGGCATCATTTGATTGTAAATGAATCATCAGATCTTAGATAGAGACAGTAGATTTTAGATGGATACATTAGAATAGATTTCTCTTATCAGAGACTATGTGCATGTTTTAAAATGGCGAATTCAATGAAAATCAGTTGGTGTGGCAGGTTATTTCTGGTGTCAATTGTATGTTGAGTTTATTGAAAAACATTGCTAAGCTGTCTCCAAGTTGATTCTTTCTGGTTGTTTAAATTGAAGTAACAAGCTTATTTTCAGTTTATCAGTGCACATTTGTTGTATCTGTGTGATTAATTGACTGGTTCTCTCAAGTAGAGATTAAATATTTTTTGTTGATCACAGTAATCAGGGAGATTCATCTGGATTATTAAAGTAGAGCTTAGTGGTCATAATCTTGCATGTTTATACAAGTTATAAATAGATCATATGCCATCAATTTGATTTTTTCCAGAATAAGTTGCCCACTTCTGTTTCATTTGACTCCGCATACCCAATAAGGCACTGGTCTCTTCAATTTCATCATTTGAATTCATTTCAGTTTCTTTATATCTGTTAATTAAGCATTTTAGGATTTAGATCAGAAGATTGCTATCAAGTTTTATTTCATTTGTTCACTATCATCTGCCATTGTGGACAAAGCATTTCAGAAGGATAATCATAAGATAAGTCTGCTTCATTCAGAAAGGTACACCTGCCCAGGTTAGCAGCACCTAAAGAGTAGAAGGTTGAGTTCTCTTGACCTTGTCTGTTACCCTAAAGTGTATCAAGAGATTGGCAGCCTCTTGAGGAATTCTTGCCTGCGTTTTTGAGAGCTAACACACTCATGGTTTTGAGGAACATGGTTTTACATGTATCACTTGGTTTTTATTTTTTGAGATTAAATTTATAAAATAAATAACATGTTTAGTGGTTGATATTGGCTAGTTGGTTGGTTGGATTGTTTTTTTTTTAGACCGCAGGAATTAGGTAGCCCCCCTACAAATAGCAGTGCACCTGGTAAACTTTTTTCATGTCACTAGTAGAAAAACAACAATAAGTGACTAAAAATACTACTAAAAATTGCATATAATGACTAAACTTAGTCACGTGACCATTAGTAGTTTATTGCCAGTCATTTATAATGCCACCAAATTTATGAATAAACTATTTTTAGTCATTTATTTGGTCATTTTGATTGATCAATTTGGTAGTATATTTAGTCATTAATTTAGTTATTGATTTAGTCATTTATTCACTGAGCTTGGTCACGTGACCATTAGTAGTTTATTGTTGGTCATTTATAACGCGACCAAATTTATGAATAAACCATTTTTAGTCATTTATTGGTTGTTTTGATTGATCAATTTGGTAGTATATATTTTGTCATATTTATTCACTAATTTTTGTCAATTGGTAGTATATTTATTCATTGATTTTTGTCAACTAGTAGTATATTTAGTCATATGTTTAGTCATATTTATTCACTGATTTCTGTCAATTGGTAGTATATTTAGTTAATTGGGTAGTTTATTTAATTATTTTTGTTCACTAATTTTGAGGTTTAAACATTAAACATAGAAAAACATAATCAATCATTCATTTGCACATAATGAAATGACTATTAAGAAGGAAAAATACTAAAATTTTATTGAGAAAAGGTGTTCTTACAATAGATACAAGACTTAAATATGTGTCTTTGTTTTGAAAAATGTGTTACAAAGTGTGTTTATCAGTGCTATGATTGAGAAAACTAAGTTACAATGCTCTATTTTTTGTTTATACAGCTCCAAAACATGAAAGAACTACTTGAAAAATGAAGCCTAAGGATCCTATGAAAGAATCCTCTACAAACTTCACACTAAGAATACTCAGTATGGAACAAGAACTATGTTATGCATATACCTTGACTAATAAGCTTTACTGAACACGAAAGTGGACAACAATAAAATGCTTTTACAAAGTCATGTTTACATTTGAGACTTTCAACTCTTGACAATCCAACATTAATCATAAAACCTCTTCATACTTAGAGCAAAAAGAAATAGGTCCATACATTGTTTATGCTTTAGAAGAGATTATATGTTCTACCATTTCATGATTGCTCATATAAAGTGATTCATTGTCATATAAAGGTATAGATAAGCCTTTTATGTTCAATGTTTTAAACTTTGTCAATCTGAAACATATTATCTAAAAAATTTGATGCTAAGAAAAGATCAAGTTACCACATATCCTATATTATTCAATGAGGTAAAATCCACCAAACCATTGGCAATCAGTGAGGTAATAAGCATTAACAAACTAGTAAACCCAAACCTATATACTCCACTTTGCAGTCATTATGCAAGAGAAGATATTCACTAAGCAGTTATATATTATTCACTGGTAAGCAACATGAACTTTGTGATCAGACCCCACACTTCACACTACACTGGAAAGCAACTAATGATATATACCACCCATTGGGAAATTGCATGATAAAACTTCACTCTACTATAGAGTCATGATGCAAGAAAACTATATGGAATTGAAAGGAAGTCATTGTCAGAAGCATCATAAGAAATAAGTATACCACTATCACAAGCTCAAGAAATTTATTGAGTTACCAAGCAACCACTATGAAGACAAACTTTCTATAGCATAGAGACCATACAATATGTCACTAGCCATTGAAAGAGGACTATTACACAATGAGGTAATTGTACCATCTATCTCATCAAGGTGTATTGTCAACAATGACACTATACTATTATCACATCAAATTTTATTTCAAGAACACTGTCTACTAGCAACTACTAACACAAGAGTTATGTCACTGTCATAAACCAAACAACCAATATCACTGTCATGTCATATCAACATTGTCAAGTCAAGAAAAAAAAAAGACAACTATCACTTTCAAGAAACTATTCACTATCTCTATCTCAGTTGGAAACTCAAGAACCAATGCATCCACAATACCACAAACCTTTGTTCATCAAAAGCATAGTGATTTTAAGGAAAATGGATTATACACTAGAAAAGAGGCATATCATTAGCAAAGATAGACAAAGAATTCATGTTGCAAGACCATCAAGATACTCCACTCTAATCGACATACCACTCCAATGTGCTATACAAACAGTCATAACACTACTAGTAGAGACTTGCAACTAATCATCTGAGTAGAAAGGATATAAGGAAAAAAAACATATAGAAGCACTATGTAAAATCATGAAATGGCACTGTCAAGTTAGAAGGCTTATTGTCACGCCATCAAAGAATTATTACCATTTGGAACATGAGGCATAATACACATGGGTTTGTATATTTTATTTCTAATCACTGCCATTACAAACCAACTATAAACAAAAACACTTATGTCTAAAATCAATGAGGAAAGCATTCATGTCTGAAACCAAGTAACCATTGTTAGAAGAAAATGAAGTAAATATGCCATTGTTCACTGTGCATTGACAATATAACTGTCTCAAAATACCATATCTATTCACCTTTGATCATATCTAAACATGACATGTCCCAACCTTGTATCTCTTGTAATCATACAATCACACCTTTTGCAACTTTTTTAAGCATAAATAATAATACTCACTTCCACTGAATATCTGAATGATCAAGAAACAAATTTTTCATACTTATATGTATAAGTACCTTACCTTGCATCAAATTTTATCAACACTTTTGAAACATACCTTGCATCAAAAAACACCATTACCTTTAACACCAATGATGTGCAACCAACGATCAAAGAAGGATGCAAATGCATACCACTGTCACAAGCAACCACTGTCATTAGCAAGCCATTTTTTCACTATCACAAGCAAGAAGTATAAGACCATAACTATCACAGTTAGAGAATTGCAAATAGCTTGAATTAACCAAATTTTAAAGAACACTCTAAGAAAAATACTTTCGAGAGATTATTACAAAAATAACCTATCTTGGAGGTTTATAAAGAATGGGAATACAAGGGGACATCAGAAAGAATAACAAAGGACACTTGAAACAAAAACCAAGGAATTTTCAAAGCTTTAGCTTACCAAAACACTATTGATTATGCCTTTCCATTACGTGTGGAAAGAGTTTGATAGTAGTCAAACTTTCTTGAAAGCGCTTCTAGATGTAACTATGTAAATACTTTTGACATCAACATTTTGGAGCACATGCTCTGATCCACCAAGATCATTCTCTTGTTGATGATGGATCATGGAGCATGATCCAAAACATTGATGTCAAATATCTCTATATAGTTGCATCCCAAAGCACTTTTAAGCACTATCATGGACTGTGGTTATATCATGCCTATTAGTGGTCAAAATCATTTCAATCAACTGTCATTTCCCAAGACAAGTTCAAATACAATCAAACCTATCACCTATGCTATGTTCCTATCAATCCACAACTATCATCGTTCTTCCTTAACAATCTGAACTATGCAACTCTTTCATTTTCTTTCTTGTTTATATGACTCGTTTTAAAATTAAGAGTGAGAAGTACAAGGATGAGTTTTGAGATCATAATGTGACTAACCAATCTGATTACACTGACTTAATGAAACCATTTTAGATCATGTGGAATAATTATAAGGGCTTTCTGAGCATGTTGTTGTGGGAAATTTTTGAGATCTATTTTTGTTGCTAGGTTTATTAATGAATTCTAAAATTTGGAATAGTTGGAGGAAATGGTGCAAGTGAGGAGACTAAAATCTAGTCATAAGGGTAGATATGTGAACACTCATATGGATTTGAAACAAATCCAATCTGGTTTTGATCCATAGAGAGCATTTGAGAGGATAAGAGTGGTCTCAGAAAGAGCATAAATCACAGACTATTCAGAAGATGGTTTCTCCCATCATCAACAGACATTTTGTAATAAACCTTCCTTGGAAATAAATTCTCTAGACTAGGACTATTTGAATTCATGTTGGATTGAAAGCAAATCATAGAAAATTCAAGTTTCACAAATAAATAAGGTTTATGATTCATTAAGGAAAAGTTTGACAAAACTCAGGTTTGATATAAATATCTTGATTTGCAATTGGTAGATCAAGAGCCCTTATATTTATGACTAAAAAGTTGAAGTAATTATCCAATATCTACTAATTATAATTAGCATGTCCCCAAATAGACCAATGTTAGAAGTTGGTATAGGTTGTTGTTCCATTATTGACAATACTACATGCACATAAAAAGCTCACTCGCTTAGACTAATTTTTTGCTTCACCATTAAAGTTGCAAGTCTTAGCATTTCCTTTATCAACATCAAATACAAATTACCTACATTTTTCTTACCCTTCTTAATAATCACATGCTTTATGTTTAGCGAGCATTGTTTGAATATTCTTGAATATGACATGTTTGAATGCTCTTCAAGATAAAGGACATTTTTTGTCTATCAATAGATTATAATGAAATGAGTCTTGAATAACTTTCAGACTTGAGCTCAATATCTTGACAGCACATATCTTTCTTGAGCAATTTCATTTCAGAAGTCATTTTTGAATGTGAAGAATTCAATGATCTTAACTTCCTATAAACACACCTTGAAATCTTTTCATTCTCAACTCTAACATGTTTCATTTTATGCTCATTTTTTACAGTGACGATCCCATCATTGATATATTTGCAAATGATTGTCATTGATGAAACTCTCAATAATGTAATCTTCACTTCCTAACAAGCTATGTACAAGGATATTACCATAAATACCAAAATTAGTAATCATAATGTCAGAAGATTTGACAATAACTAATGAGAGTCCTTATTCTGCTCTTGCTTTATGACGTTGAACTTATGCAACAAAATATCTAATCATTACCCCTTACTTAAGATACAAATACATGCATAATGAATGTGAATGCACACACATGCAACCATGTACCTCTTATTTGGCAGATATGTAATGTTGAGCCACAAGACTTACTTATTTTACTTGGAACAAACATATGCACCATCTTGGAAAGAATGTACATGCTAGAAAAAATGAATTGAATTTTTATAAAAGGTCAAGGTAATCTAATGTTTTATGCATTCATGATAAAATTTTAACAAATGAGAAGATTTGAAATAATTTTCTACTATATTTTTACATATCACTCAAAAAATAAACAAACTTTAAGATAAGATGAGGCTTACTCTTTAAACATTTCTTGCAAGCCACCATGGTGTCTAAGTGAAATGCTATAGAGTCCCATAATCGACATCCACCATATAGCCAACCACAAAAGGAAGTGTAATATAGGTTTCCATGAGAAATCATATTGACAAAATCCAGCCCAAATATTTTCAGCCCCGCCTTTTCCAGGGGTCGACCTTGAGTTGGTCACACTGTCTGCAGTAGATTCAAACAATTTTTGAACAATTTTCTTGAAGGAGTATCTGGACCATAGCTCAAAAGGTATATAACAATATTAGCATGCAAATCAATGTCACCATATTCTTGTCAGTATATTAGCACTGCATAATAGTACAAAAAATTCATACAAAGCTCAGAGACATTGTCTATAACCATCCTATCATTGAAACAAAATGTGAGATTTCTGAATCAAGATTGACACTATAGCCATTGTATCATCCGCAGATCACTTCATTGTAAACCATTACATTGTACCATATGTATAAGCTATTGTTGCAGTGTCAAATGTGTTGAAAAGTTGATGAACAACAAGAGAGGGGTGGCATAGTTTGAATGTGGAGAGGCCGATAGGTTTGTTTAAAGGCCAATTTGGTAAAGACAAAAAAGGAGACTCTAAGCACAGAAAGAGAGAGAGAGAGAGAGAGTGGATGAATGCGCAAAGTAAAGACACTGAATGGAGTGATAAAAGATAGCCTGAGAGAGTGGAAGAAAGGGGGCAACACTGAGGAAAGACACCAAGTTTGAAGGAAGCGAGATACCCCAAGACGAGGCGGTGTAGATTGGAAAATTGAAGCAACATTCTATGTGGCTTGATTTGAATTAAAATAGAAGTTGCATCTAAAAGGATGTGTATGTAAATATATTGGAGAAGTGATGCTAGAGAGAGTAACTGGTTAAATAACAGAGGTCTCACAGAGAGGGGTAGAGATTGGGTGACAAAATATTGAGAGGGAATGATTACCTAATAGTTTTCTTGAGACAACCATTTGGAGAATACAAAACCTCTGGAAACTCTTCCAGAAATGTCATCCACCACATCACATAAGCATTCCAGTGTGTTTCCCACATCACTGCTAGATCACCGTTGGCATGACTTGAAGAGTATGCGGGAGAGTGGGTAACTCAACATGCTCTTCCTGCATCCCTCAAAAGTTAGGAAAGAGGAGCGCGAGGCAACGGTAGGGAGCCACTCAGCCATAAGAGTAACCTGCAACCCCACAAAAAGCACTTGAAATACATGCAATATTGTGGTGAAACTAATAGAATGAAATTTTATGAAGTATCGAGGAATGCAAAACAAGATCTATAATTTCACCTATCAAACCTAGGGTAGACTCCATATTACAAAGTATAAAGAACGATCTTTATATATTTAAGGAAGATGCTAGGGTATTATGATTAATTGGAGTTCATTAATGTCACCTCTAAACACATCAACAATGATGAATCTTGAGAAAAGACCAATCACCTTACCAAAAATCTTCTTATGAAGGATAAATTGAAGCATGAGATTTTCTAATCCAAAGCCAAGTTACAATTTATGTCCTCATGAAATGCCTTAGAATATTTTTGTCCTTATCATGATTATCAAGTTATGTAATTATAGTCTTTGGAACCCCATCATGTTAAACAACTTTTGTATATGTGAAAGAAACCTTGATAGTCAATTGCAGTTCAACCCCACTTATCTCACATACCAAACATTAGACTAAATTTGTGAATGGAAATTTGGGTAATTTCCTAAGGAGCATGGTTCGAGAATGTCCCAAGCAATGCAATTTGGTCCCTACTAGAGTTGAATTATCATTTAATTCTAGTGTGAACAAGTTGACTAGAAAAATGACTGTTTCAGGTAGCATTTGGAAAATTATAAAGGAGGCCATATTTGGTTTTCAAATGGTGGCTACACAACCACTATTCCTTGAACTCCTAGATTATGAGATGACTATAGAAAGAAGCACTGATGCGCAAAATGTAGTAATGGACAAATGCATTGATTTGATCAGGGAAGTCTCCAAACATACACATGAAAAGATAAAGAAGATAGTTAAGAGACAACAAAATCATAATGGTTGGCTCTCAAGATCAAGAAAACATAGTCACCATTTCAAGAGAGCAAGTTTACAAGTCACTATGGTGTTAGGGTAGAGAAGGATAAAGGGATAATCACCATAAGGAACATGAAGAATAGCCTTTAAAATTCTATAGGGTAGTCTACTATCATAAAGAATGTAATCTCATGCTTAAATGATATTCATACCAATGAATACTTCTTTACTAGCCAAAATAAGAGACCAATGAATTTGCATTCACAAAAATAGGGTAAGTGAACAACCTCTAACACACATAAACAATGCAAGATTTCATAGATCAAATAACTTAGATGCATGCACTGCTACAACTAGAATGAATCATAGTATTAATACAAAGCCTAATGTTGTTCTTTACTTTCAGTTCAACCAATGCAATCTAAACACACTAAATGCACATAAAATCTAGATCCAACACTTGAATGACAATTTTTGCAACATAAGCATAACTTCAACTATCATTAACCATCTCTTGTGCCCAAAGCACTTATTTATAGGTTACAAAGAATACTTAATTTTAAGGATTTAAAATAATTATTTATCCCAAAAATCATAGTTTTAAAGCAACACATAAAAGTTATAGAAAAATAGGAAAGACAAATACTTTGAAGTAAAACTATTTTCAACAATAAATAAAATAAAGCAAGCTAATATAGGATCTCCTTATCAGCCAAAATAGATCATGACCAAAAATAGGCATTGGTAAAAAATTAAAAATAGCAACTTTATGCATGAAAGGTCTATGTGATTTTGATACATTTCCTTGATTTGAAACTTGGTGGATCCTTTGAAGAACTTTAAACCTGAAGTGCCATGAGACTTCACCAATCCAACTTGATGACTTGAATACTTTAATCTGATACCCTTTGTGAAAGTAGGGAAAATTTAGAGTTTTGAACCCTAGGGGACCTCATCAATTTTAGAATACAATTTTTTGTATCAACTAAACCCTAGTAGTGGGAATATTTCATGAAAAAATATGAGGTTTTCATTGAAAATGCCCTTTTTCCCTTGCTACTGTGACTTTGGTTGCTATTAATTTATGCTTGAAAATTGGAATGATGGAGAAATCACATAAACTACCCTCATTATCATTAGGAGATCTGTTGGTAGGTAACTGAAATGACTCTTTAACTACACCATTTTTGAAGTCTAGAAACCTTGCTATTCAAACCAAGGCCCCTATCTTCAACTTTATAGCTGACTATCAATGGAGAGGCATAGTTTCAAAAATTGTTGCGCACAATATTCTCAAACAAAATAACCTCATTAATGCACATAGCCACTACAAAATCACTAACCCTCACAGTGACTTGATTCCCATTCCTTGTCAAAGAGACTAGATCCTCATTTTGATGCACAGTTAGATTGATCTCCATTTTTGATGACTAATGCCTCCTTAATGAAGCTAACACAATGGCTTTAATGGCAATGCAACAAGCCAATATCCCTAAAAAAAACCATTGTATCTTTTTTGCACTCTTGAAACCCTAGATCCCAAAGCATAATGATTTGAGACACTGTCCAAAGTCTAGATTGCAAGGGTTTTGAATATGAAAACTTCTATTACATAATGTTGCCCCCATAATACATAAAATAGAGCTCTACAAAGCAACATTTCAAACTAAAAATGCATATCAAACATAAAAGAAAACCCTAACCCATGGGAATAAGGGAAAGAGCCTTCAAATGAATGAAGAAGACATTGATATGCAAGAACATGAAGAAAGAACACTCCCTTATTTTCCTTCTACAACTCAGAAATGAAACAAAGCAACCCCAAGAAGATGGAAAAACGTAGAAAAGAGGCAAAGGAAATAACCAACCATGCAAATGAAGATTGAAAATGCTCAAAAACATTGCCATGAAGCTACCCCATGATCTTAGTTGAATGAAACTCAAAAACTCAAATAGAAACACTCCAACATTCCTCTTCAAAGTAGCAAACAACATAGAAGGCGACCATCTTGGAATGGTAAAAGCAGCAAGTAAGGGTTTTCCTCTCAAAACTGAAACTTTCCTCATGAGCTCATGTTGTTTTAGTCCTTTTTCCAAAAATAATTTTCTTACTCAAGTTTCCCTCCTTTCTTGCAAAAATAAAAAAATTAACTTTATCACTTGCTCATTTGATGAAAAAGGCCATTAAAGGGTAAAAATGCATTTTTATAATGTTTTACCATAAAATATCATTTATTTGCCAAATATTTTTTTATATGATACAAAAAATTAATATATAAATATAATACAAAATATAATTAATATATTATATATATTTAATATAATAGTAATATAGATCAAATTATATATAATTATATTATATTTATTATTATATTTAACAGTATATATAGGTTATATTATTATTATATATTGTATTCTATAATAAAAATTATTAAATATAAATATAAAATTATTATAATTAATAATTACTAAAACAAATTAAATTAATATATAAAAATCTGATAGTTTAATTGATCTTTGGAGAGATTAGGAAAAAGAAAGAGAGATAGAGGGGGAGACAATTCTATATAGAGAGGAATATATACTAACACTTGCACCTAAATGAGGTTCAAGGATTGTGTCGATAGAAAACTATATGTATGTTAATATGTTAGAGTATGTGTTGAAGTTAGGGCTCCCTAACATGCTTCCTCTCTGACCCCATCATGGTGGACTATAGGAATAGCACTATTGATTCTTGATTCCTTAAATGATCTATTCAAATGGATTGTGACTAAATAAATAACTAATTATTTATTCATTTTTATTTGTGTGACTAAATAAATGACTAATTATTTACCCGACGATCAAATTAGTCATTTATAGTTGTGTTGCAAAAAATGACTAGAATTTAATCATTTTCAATTTTCGTGACTAAAATTTTTAGTCACGTAGTCATTTATTTGCCAAATTCTACTAGTGTGTGACTGGTGACATTGGCACGACACACCCTCTAGTACCATGAGGACGGGGGGAGACTAGACCTCATGACCTATTTCCTACAACAAGATTCTTTAGTCAATCAAGTTATGTCCCCTAACCCTGGTTGGTTGGATTGTTAGTTGTTTGAGTGGGTTAACATTTATATCGAGCTCTCTTGTTGAGTGCATATGTAATCCATGGCATGGAATGTGTGGTTACATGCTTGGACACATGGAGGATGCATTAAAGTATCTTGATATTTTATAACTATTCATTTAGAATATAGTTATATTGTAATTTCCATTGTTGAGTAATACATTGAGTATAGATATTTTTAGAGGCTAGGTTTTTCCCTCTTTAGGGTTTTCCTAGGGTATATATTGTGTAATATTGTGGTATATATTTTATCTTTAAATTATGGTTATTCTATAATATTGTATTCATGATTTTTTCTCATGGGGTTACATAGGAAATGGTTTATTTAACCTGTCTAATTTCCAAACAATTTTCATTCTTTGACAAGTTTGTTGTGTTAAAAATTTTGGTGCAACCTTGATGGTACTTTTCTTGCTTTTCTATTCATTATATTTGAAATTCATTATATAATTTAGTGAGGTTATGAATGGTTTATTTTTCTCACACCTTTCTATGGATATTATATGGTTGAACTATCTAACAGCCTTGTGTGTGCTTATCAACACATATGTCGGGTGGGAAACAATAGTAGAAATAAATGGTGTAGGAATACATGGGATATATTCTTGTATCAAATATTTTATCACCATAGATAGATATTAGAGATACAAATATTTGACATGTAGACATTCAAGAGTTCTTATAGAGGGTCGATGTTGAGGGAGATAGAACACCTATGGTCCAAAGCATAACAAAGTCAGGGTTGCTATAGGTTGTTGCTTTTCCTATTTCTCTCCAATCTCTAAATTTAATGTTAGGGCATATAATAATAAGAAAAGAAAGATATTGGTCCCTGTAGGCTAGGATAGACTATATTGGATATCAATTCATATGTAGTGAAAGAGGGTTTAGTATTCCCACTTATGCCCAATATGATAATAAAAACATGAAGAAGGTATTGAGTTTTTATAAGGGCCAAACCACACAAGATGTCAACTCCATAAATGATAATTTGCTACTAAAAATAAGGAAGCCTAAAGTGAAGATAAAAATATTCATCTATAAGAGCGACTTCTAGGAGGACCCCAAGGATACCATCATACTTCTCAATAGGGTCTTTGGTTTTCTTAATTTCAATGATTTCTATCCTTTGACTTGTTATTTCATTCTTCAAATTTGTGATGAAAAGATAATAGACTAGGCTAGTCTCATCAATGGTACACTACATGATCATTTTTCTAGTATATTAGAATCCAAAAAATTCCACATGATATCATATTTGGTGTATTCTTTTCCTCTTCGAGTCAAATTTCCAAGATTAAATTAAGTGGACACTCTATAACTAGGAGAAAAAATTATTTGATCATTATCCCCAAATAAAATTGAAGTTGAGATGGAAACACTATAACAAGGTGAAAATGTTTTTTCTTTTATAATTATTAGGTGTTTGGAGGATGATTATGTAGAGGTGTTGTCTTTGAAGGTAACTAAGGTTATGGTTGGCCTAGGAATTTGGGTCATCTAGTTCAAAACCTTCTCATACATCAAAGTGGGTGGCTTCCATAAGGCACCCTATATATTCTCAAGGTAGTTCCAAGTGACATGATCATTTTTCTAAATATTTGTAAACTTGTGGAGATACAAAGATTGATGACTAGGAAGTACAAGGATAGAATTTATTTTACCCTCCAAATTGGAATTTATGCATGTTATAGAGTATAGAATGCTAAGGAAGCTAAGTAATAAATGACACATTTGATAATGAATTTGTATGAGGCAAGTGATAAATTTGATCTCGTTGGAAAGATTAGGACCCTAGTTGGGTCATTTTTTAGGGATGAGACTATAATAGATGACTGAGATATTATTAAAGAATAAAACTCCCTCTTGCAAAGGGATGAAAGTTGGAGAATGTTCCTAAGACCATGCGTGAATATGGAAGTATCCTAGACCTTTCCTATAACAAGATTGAGGTTTTCAATCATCCATTGTTAGGATAGAATCACTAGTACAAACATATGCCTCCATTGAGGCCAACACTTGGGTGGTGATTGAAAAATCAAGAAGGTGGTTGAGGAATCCATATTTGTTGGATTATCCTTATACACATCAATAAGAAAAATTATAAAATACCTTACAATAATTTTAGAAAAATTGGAAGCTCCATCTATTGTAGCACCTGAGAAGACTGAGAAGAAGAAGAAGAAAGATGAGGTTCCCATGGTGCAGTATATTATGGATGAAGAGGAATAAGAAGTTGAAGAGTAGACTTTGCTAAGAAGAATGAGGAGCATATCCTTTATAGCTAAAGAGGTACTCAAGTTCCACCTAATCCTCCAATTCTCCTATTCCTTCATCTCCTCCTCTACAAGGTCTAGTTCCTCCTTCATATTTTATCCCAAAATAATTTTCTAGAGAGGAACAACTATACATTGATCATTTTTTAGAAAAAATATAGATACTAGTAGGCATTCAAGAAGGTGTAATTCAAGATGATTTTTTGTCCTCTAAGGAAGATTGCATACTCCTACTTATTTAGTGACTTCTACACCCCCTTCTTCTCTAGGATCTACCACAATGGATACCCCTCTGTATATATCCTGCTCCAATTCCTCATTGTTTCAATCCTTCAAGGTGGCCAAGGTTTTCTGGATAAAATACAGTAGGAAATTTAAATAGGAATTCAAGAATGCCTATTTGGTTGAGATCCACAATTAAGAAGAGAAAAAGAACATATAATCCTACTTTAGAGGACCTTCCAAGGTTAATGGTAACTTTAAGGGTCAACCAAAGATAAAGAGAGACAAGACATTGCCCACCATTACTATGGATACACAGAGAGCTAGGATTGCACAAGTTACAAATTCTATTGATAAAAAATGAGGTCAATATGTAGCCAATAGACTATCAAGTATGGACCTTGAATCCAGGCGAGCTCACATGAGAGGGAGAGAAAATAGTCTCTCCAAAATTTAGTTAATGTTATCTTGGACAACATGAACAAAGATAATAAAAATAAGAGCTTAAGGTTTATATTTGGAAGTTCATAACATATATCAGCTAACTTATGGGCCTTAGAGATGCAAAATCACATGATATTTCCATTTAGAAGGAATTGGACAAGGGAAAGTAGAAAAAATATGCTAGAGGTGTAGTAAGTTCTACCACAACTTGGAGGGATGTTCCAAGAAGCCATCAATTATTACTATAAAACAAGAAATGAAGCTAGGACAATAGCTAAGTTTGAGGAGACTCTTTATGAAGATCCCTTATTATTAGAGGAAAAATTACCTAAGCTTCAAGAAATGGCCAATGTTTTATTTGTAGAAATAAAAATCAAAGGTTTCTTACAAAATGAAAACTCAAATATACATCTAGAGTGGTTTGAGTCCATTAAGTGGAGAATCAAGGTATTGAAGGCTTGCACAAGTAATTTTTCTATAAGGAAGGCATCTAGAAGTGCAATAATGGCTAAACTTAAGAATTTGATTGAGGCTCATCCTTTCACATATTGGGAAAATCGTAGAAAGGATTTCCCTATGTCTACCATCATCAAGGATCCCATTGAAATAATTAAAAAATATATTACATAAGAGATAATTGATGAGCTAATGAGAATAAAAGTGGACCTCAATATCTTCTATACTAGGATTCAGAGGTGAAGTGGAAAAGAAAGCAAAGAAGACCCTCTTTATGAAGAAGTTAAGAGTCTAATGCACAGTTACTCCCAACTTTAACATTGTTTTGGAGGCATGGAAAAAAATTTAAACCTAGTTCCTAGATCAATAGGACTAGTAGTATTAATTTTAAATCATGCACTCATTTTATTCATTTTTTGATAATGTAATAAACCACTCCTTTGTGGGTGCATCATATCAAGTAATTATTTCCTTAGCCCCAATCAATAAAATGTGTTGTTTAATTTTGGGTTTGAAAATAAATGTAACTTGTAAATTTTGTGCCTAAGGATCAATTTAGGATATAGGCTAACTTTCTCTTGAAATTTTAAAATTAGGCACCCAGGATGGGTATAGATGTTAGTTTTTGGAAACATTGTTTAGGGGTTAATTTTAAAAAAAACAAGCAAACTCTTTAATTTTCAATATAGGAAATAGTGTTGGAAGTTGTAATTCACCAATTACAAATCTATCAAAGGATCATGCCATTTTATTTTTTACTTCTCTCTATTGGTGGTGATGTATTTTTATTTTATTTTCTTTAAGTTGAGTATTTTGGTGAAATCTTGTTAAAGTTCTTTAAAGCAGGGTCAATGTGTAAAATATGGTGGTTTTATGCATCTAACTCATATTTTTTATTAAATTCCTTAGAATCTTGCCTCTATATTGTTTGTGAAATTCCTTAGAATCTTGCCTCTATATTGTTTGTGATTGAGTGAAATATTAATAACTATATTGTACATTATTTGGATTGTATCAAACCTTTTATAATTAAGGCTAAAATTAAGTGCATCATTGGTTGTTTAAATTTACTATTTTCTTCTTTAAGACCTAACATATTTTGATCTTTTTTATAAAAATAGTAGACTAAAATTATGTTAGAAGTATTTCATTTAGATCTATAAATATCTATCTACTATTTTAGTAGATCTAATAAACTAGATATAATATTTATCTAACTCAATATTTTACCAACATAGGCACCTTGTTAAACAAATCGCATAGATCACTTAGCTACTCCAATATCACAAAGACTTGATTTAAAGGGGACTTGGAGTTGATTGATTATTTGGATCAGTTATTTTTTCAAGAGAAGTAGAGTGTTCTTCATTCTACTTGAATTTGGTTATGTCAAAAGACCCATCAACACCCATTAGTACTTCCTAACCTTAGGGTGCCCCTACTTTTGGTGATTTTTCATACCAAATTTTTGTGGAAACTCATTAATTTATTCACTTACCTATTTCCCATGTGTCCTTACCTTAGATCCATTTTAAAACCTACAAATATATCCTTTCATACCCCATTTGCATATCCATGTAATATTGAGAATCCTCAATGCTAGTGCTTTATTAGATATTTTGCTAGATCTTGGAGCTTGGAGTCTCATGGAGTCTTCATTTTATTTTGATTTTACTTTATGCTTGATATATCACTCTTGAGGATTTACTTCCCTCTCCCATACCATTATGTTGTCCATTTTCTATCTCCATAGTCTTTATAACCCTTCATTCTCTTGTCCATTTACATATACTTACTTTCCCTCATCCCATTTTGCTAATATTTTTCCTTCAAGCCTTCTACCATGTTTATATGATCATCCATCAACCTTATTCCCATGTTCCCACTCACGAGCATTTTTTTTGTTTCCATATGTATTATCTATTATAATCATTGGCATCCATTTTCATAGATTGAATACTCTTGTTTTCCAAGAAATACATTGTGGATTATTGTTGGATTTAGACCACGAGGGGGTTGAATAAGTACCCTTTTAACACTCTTTTCATAGGTTTCCTTTTTTGTAGGTTTTTTAGAGAAAATTCATGTTGTGTGTGGTTTTTTAGAAAAGTTATTTTAGGTCATTATAGAGATCCTATTGGCAAGATAAATGGGGAAAGTACAATTCAGATATTTGTACCCCAATACTCCTTAAGTAGTTTGTTTATACCCTAGAGGATGCAACAAGAGAAATAAGCATACACAATAAGAATATAGAAGGCATACATCACATACAACATCATAACATCAAATAAAAATACTCATACATCCATTGTGCACATATACCCCTTGTAACTCGTTTATGTTATAACATAACAAATACAAAAGGGCAGGTCTAGTCTCTGCTCTGGTAAGTATTTCTATCTTATCTTATATCCACATGCATCTCTCTATTCTATTACATATGACATATATACATATACTCCCTTGAAGGGACATGACTCCTAATGATAACTTGTGTCCTTTCTTGGTATCACAGACCTCTTCTGGTACCCTGTGATATGCTCTATTTTTTACCTTGACCTGCTAACATCATTCCCCCTTTTAAAATTATTTCTTGTCCTCAAGACATTTTTCTCTATTGGGAAGGATGCTCTGGTATTCAATCTATAGTCTGGTCAATGTGGAGGTCCAATGTGCTTGTGCTTGGAGGAGTGTGCTTATTTTTACTTGTATTTGTGCCAGTGTATGCTTTGCCTCTTAGAGAGTGGTTGGGATTGTAATGTTGTTGGTTATTTTCGTTGCCTCTTTCAGAATGAGTTGGAGGGATCTCAACTCATTACTGATTGATTCCATTAGTTGTTGTAGTTGCTCTTTGACTAGCTCCCTTTGAGTATGGAGTTATTGTAGCTAAATGTGTAGATGCTCTACTTGATTCCTTGTTTCTCTGATTATATCTTGTAAAGGATCGTAAGCCACTTGTGCTATCAGGTCCTCTAGTTGAATGATATAATTATAGAGGTTCTTTGTTGTATTCGAGTAAACCCACAAAACTGGTTTACAATTGCAAATTAAGGAAGGAAAAATGCATTTTCAAATGGAAAACACTTTAGGGGGTTTGCTAGAAGCCCCCCTCTAGTGAATCCCCCTTTAATTGGTTTTCTTTTTTATTTGTATTTAAAGGGGAGTTCTAGCGGACCACCCCTTCTAGCAAAGGGGGCTTCGCTAGAACCCCCCCCCTTTTTTCCCTTCTCCCCCTCTTCTACCAATTTTTTGCAAAATTTTGCCTTTCAAAGCTTGGGTTGAGGATGAAAATGGAGGAAACTTCACATACCCAACTGGATGATGGTAGTCCTCAAAACAAGCTATCCATTGAATATAATTTTAATTTGTTTTGGTTTTATTATGGCTTTTTTTAGTTTGATTAAACATAGTTTTTCAGCGAAAATCAAGCTCTTTGTTTTGCACATGTGGAAAAATATCATATTATAAAAAAAAAAATTGAAAAATATCAATACACTAGATATTGATGTCCCTGATCCAATAAAAAAAAAATTGATACATACAAAAAATGTTGTGTTAGCAAGTAAATCATTTCTAAATTATAACTGGTTTGACTTCAAAACTTAATTAAGAAAAAAATATTCAATGAGATGCTATGAAACCAATTCCATGCACTATCATAGTTATGAATCTAAATTAAAAAAATATAGAATTTTATCCTTCATAGAAAAAAAATTGTGTTAGGAAGTACACGTCACTCTTTAAAAATGATGTTTACTATTAAAAACTAGTTTTTGAAGGAGATGGAAAAAGTGCAATATGATTCCAAAAAAAATTAAAATATATATTTAGAATCTACAGACAAAATGCCACAAATCACTAGTTTGCATCATCTTCAAATTCCTCAAGGTTTAGTCACTATAGGTGCCCGAAAGTGAATATTCAGTTAAAAAATTCAGTTCAATGTCTAGTTTGGCCACAACTTGTAAACCAGAATAGTGGTCTCACCCATTAGGCCATTGTAAGCAACATTGGTATATCACCTTGACCTCCTTTTATGTTGTCTCAGGGTTGTTTGATCTATTGCTCGAGCTAGGATTGTGTGGTAGCACATCTTTTGATGAAATTCTTGGTATTTTGCTTAATGAGTTCATCTTGGGCCTCCTTCCTTATGTTGACCTTCTGGGATATCAAGTTCATTTGTAATCTGACCACCAGTTATTGGAGTTATTGAGGCAAGGAAATGGATTGATCCTTGGAAAATGTGAAATTTCTTCCTAGAGTGTATCTATTGCCTCATGTAATTGCTCCATCTCCTTTACATGTTCTTGCAGGATCTCTTCTTGGGTAGTTGCATAGAAAATATCCCCTAGTTGTATCTTTTGGATGGGTGACATTTCAGATAAGTTTACTCGGGATCCCACCAATGGCACTTGGAGCAGTTGTGGAGATGGTGCTAATTGAATTTTTTGTTGTTGGGATAGGAAGCTCTTGATGGAAAATATAGTATCTGATGGGGTGGATACTTCTCTAGAGTCTTCCTTGCTCTTTTCTACTTCTCCTTTCAAGCCCTCTACTTTGTCTATTTGGCTCTCCATATGATTTCCTATGTTGGTTCTTGATTCTCTAGGAATGGTTTCCTCTAGGGTTGGGCCTGTGACTTGCTTTGGGTCCTTAGTATTTTCTTCATAGAGCTTCCAAGTAGCATCTTCTATCTCCTTATAGATGGCTTTCATGTCCTCTGGATCATTTGTCATGAGTATGTTGACCCAATGCTTGGGTTGAAGCTCTAGTACTTGTGCTTGTGCCAAAGACTATTTTTTCTCCTCTGTAGTATTTGGGATTATTCCCGATATGGTTTTCTCCTTTATCTCTTCATACTAGTCCAAGGCTTTAACCCTTTTAGCCCTTTATTTTTTCCTCAATTTCTTCCGAAAAACCTTTCATTACCTCTTCGATGCCTTTATTTATATGTTTCACATATTATACCAAACTTTGAATTTTTTATCTTTGTTCTCCTCATTATAATCCTCATAAATTTTCAGGATCTATGGTAGCATCCCATGGTGAATGATAGAATTAAAATTTTCTAGCACATTAATTTTCTCTTTTGGTAGTACCATAGATTATTGTTTTGGGTTTATCTTTGGTTGTTCTACTTCTTGTTGCTTTAATTTACCTGGTGGAGGAGTGACCAGAGTCCTTTGTCTTCTTCTCCTTTTCAGCAGAGGTTTCTTGACCTCTTCTTTTTCTTCTGATATTTCTTCCACCTCATCTTCTTCCACCTCCTCCACCATCTACATTTTTTCCCTTTACTTATGCCTTTCCTGTCAAGCTCTTTTTGGTGCTTGTGGTGGTTTCCTTGGGTGAGAGAGTGTTGGTTCCAATGTTGAAGGTCCTTCTGATTTCCTTAGTGGGGTGGTTTGGGACCTTTTTTCTCTTCTCCCAAAAGGTTTTGATTGTACTGCGATAGCCACAACTTTTTCCAGGAACCCTCCTTCTGGTATTGCCCCATTTTATATAGTTTTATTTTGTTATTCTTCAAGTCCTCCTTGGTTCCTTAGTCAATATTTTTATCCATAACTTCTTTATATGTTTCATATATCTCTATGTTGGAATCCTTGGGGTACCAGAGTAGGGTTGTTGCATATGCATCAATTTCCTAGGAGTAGACTTCATAGGTTAATTCTAGGACCCAAACAACTCGAGGTTCGACTAACTCCATGTATGTGTAGTTTTTGTCTACTAGGAATGTTATAGTGTTGGCATATTGTTGAGTTGATGCATAGGGGACCATGTCTCTTAGTTGCATTTATTCCTGGAAAATTTTGAAAAACCCCTAGTATGTTGCTTTACGTGATTGTAGGTCTAGAAATTGGTGGGAATGATACTTGATTTGAGTAGCTATGGTTTGGTTGAGTTGTCAAAGCTTCCCGTTAAAGTTTGGTAGTTCATTTAGAAAATAGAACATCAAATAGATAAGTAATGTACCATATCGGAAATGGTACTTGGAGTTCTTGATTTTGTGAAGGTTCTCCAATAGTTGTTCCCTCATAACTCCACACAAGTCAAAGTCCTTTCCTTCTACCACCATTTGGTAGGTGGTGCGAATGGTGGTGGCAGTTGTAGAGTCTTCCTATTTGGCATAGTAGATCTTGTAGGCTATTCCCATTATTGTGTACTGGACTCCAGGGTTTGTAATTGTCTTTAGGCTCAAGCTTCTACCATCTAATGTCACTTCAATCAACCTTTCTACTCACTATTCTTAATGACCTTTTTAGCTGAAATCCCACCTACTATTCTTAACCCTATTATTGTGTGGATAACTTCTTTTGTAATTTTATGTGGTTTATCTAGGTACAAATTTTTTTTGTGCACTCGACTTAGCTTAATTCAAACTCATTCCTCCTCGTCACAAAACATTGGGTAATCTTTCCATATGTCCAGATTCTTCCAACCAATCTCTATGTATTCTAGCTTGTAGGTTTTATCATCTTTCTCCAACAATTGGTAGTAGAGGTCTTCCAGCTTAGTATGATTAATCTCTGCTATCTGTTCATGGATATATTTCCTGACATTCTCCAAGTAGACAACATTGTGGGGTATTTACGAGAATGCTCCATCTTTGTTAGTTTGCATTGCCTTGAATGGGTATCGTCTAAAAATGGGCCTTGGTTTCTTAGTCTTTTATTACTATGGGAGAAACCATTTTTAGTACAGGGAGGATTTCAGAGGGCTCTTTTCTAAATTTCTCAGTGGATTCTTAGTGCAACTTGGATCGTAAACACAACTATGAAGATTGAAGTAGGGAGATGGTCTTATATAGAGTTGGGTTAGTGAGGTATGAGTTGTGGCATAGTGGGGTGGTAGTTGGGTATTTAATGGTTTTCCCATCTCATAGGTTTTCTAAGTCTTTGGGTTGATTTGACAGGTGGAATTTATATTTTTAATGTTTAATTTTTCTAAGTTTTAAACTATGGTACATAGTATACATTGTGTTTTCTATGGTTTACTGTGTTCAATTTGGCGACAGGTAATAATTCTTCAATCATGCTCCATTAATGCGTCATACTACAAGTACCATCCAGTTGTCATAATTTGACTACTCTGGATACAATTATGTTGTGGATGTAATAGGGTCCTAACCACCAGACCTTTAGCTTCCCCTATGTTTAAACTTGTTGTATAACAATAGTAAGTCCCTTATTTGGAATTTTTTCAACCGTAAGTTTTGGTCATTCCATGCCTTATGTCTTTTCCTTTCTTTTTGATGGTTATACATAGCAATCTACTAGAATTCATCTAGTTTTTCCAATACTTCTATTCTTGTTATCAAGGATTTATCCTCTTATAACCATAAAGTTAGTGTGGTATGTTTCTTGGGGATTATGAAATTCATGGGTAATGTTGCATCCAAGTTGTAAAGTCTAAACTAATGTATTGTAAACTTTGTAGAACCTACACAATTTAGAGGTTTATCTGAATAAACAGTGCAAAGACTACATTAAAATGTCAACCCAAGGTTTGTAAACTTGTGATGGTGTTGCACTGTATGTGCCTTAAAAAACTCAAAACTACCTAAGTTATCCTATTCAAGATGTTTTACTTGTTGAAAACTCACAAAATTGTAAAATAGTAAAAGAAAAAAACTAGTGCTAATGGCTACGGGTGCCTACAACTTAACCTGTAATTGAACTATTGCTAATAAAATATTACTATATCAACTCAAAATTGATCAAAACTAACAACTCGACTAATTTAACCTCTGGAGTACTACTAGTTAATCATTACATGCATGTTCATGAACATTCATTACCAATAAGTAAAGTATGAGATTCTAGTTTAACTTGCATGTAGTTCATGAAGTAATTATAAACAGAAAACAACTATTAAACAAAAATAAACAACTAGAAATGAAGTGAAGAACAATTACCTCGAGTGGCATGCTCAAGTGGTTGTTCTCACTTAACTAGAACCAAATCTAACTATCATATCTACACATCCATGTGAAATTGACTTCATTCATTGCATATCATGAAAGATTACATAAAATATTCTTCATAGATTGTATTCAATGAAAATCATTTTGAATAACCATCATGTATGTAGATAACTTGAAACTAAAAAATAACTGATAATGAAATACTGAAATCAACTAGTTGATCTAAGGACTCAACCCACGGTTATATACAAGCACAAGGGAGTCATATTCTAAGTGACAACTTAACTGCAATCATTAACTTCCACTCCTAGATATCAAAGTGTATAGTTAAGATTGAATTGTTCAAACCATAACTAAAAAGAAAGAAGAATCCTAATAGAATTGAAACTCTGTTAAACATAATTGCATGTAAAACACACAAATATTTATCAAAATCCTATAAGAAAAGGAGTTCTCCTTCTCCAATGCTTATTAACTTGTTATAATGATGCATGTTCAATCTCCATCAAGTGTCTTCAAATAGTAGTTATTGCATTTAGCTTAATCTGGACTCCCCGATTTTGTTGTCCCATTCTTCCTTTTGTTGTGGGTTACAACTTCTAGTTGCTATGTGCTATAGTTCCTCCTTGGTTGCAAAAGGTTAATTCACAAAGCATGTGCACAAGACTAACTACCATAATTAAAACATAGAATTTCATCCACATTTTATGCATACTCACATATAAACCATGAAATACTATTATGTCATAACCATATTTCCATCATTATGATTTAGGTCCAAGTCTATATAATAAGTATGAAAATATAGCATAATATAGGAGTGTTTTCTGAAAGGTATATCTAAAAGTGTTTGAAATTATGCATAAAAGTAACAAAAAATAGGTTAATAAAGAAACCCATCACAAGCCATATACCAACTAGAAAGGTGTGAATTTGCTAGTTCATTTATAGGCAGTGTGGTATGCCCAGAGTACCATAGGTATCTTTATATCCCAATCTATCTAGTTTCCCTCACACATCTTGGTTAATTTTTTTCCAATTATCTTGTTAGGGCTTCACTAGCTCCATTAGCTTGCAGATGGTAAGGGAGATTTTATTGTGTGTTACCATAAATTTTTGTAGTAGCTCCTTTATCTTATTGTTTATGAAGTGTTTGCCCCGATCATTGATTATGCTTAACAAGCATCTGTATTTGGTGATGATGTTTTCATACAAAAACTTTACGGAAATATTTGTGGTACAGTCTCTGGTTGGTTTCACTTCTGCCCATTTTGTTAGATACTCTACGCTAGTCATAATGAATCTAGCTTTTGAGTCTTTCACTGGAGGGTCAATTGGCCTTATGAAATTTATTACCCATTTCTTGAAAGGATTTTGAGCTAGTCCCAATCCTAGTGGCATCTCATCATGGGTGGTATGTTACCCTACCCTTTGACAGATATCACACCCTTTTGTATAGTATTTGGAATCCTTGTATAACGTTGGCCACCATAGGATTTCTAATTTTACCCTTCTTGTGGTGGTTTCTTTGAAATTTTTTCCTTCGTTAATACCCTCATGTGCTTCTCATAAAATGTACTTCATTTCATGTTTATAGAAAACTCTTCTTAAGATATCATCTTTCCCCATTTGTATTTATCACTCTACTAATGTGTATGGTGTAGTTCTTTGTAATAATCATTGTTTTTCTTATATGGATATGTCTTTTGGTAATTCCCTAATTGATAGCAAAATAACAATGTCCTCTAATTATTCTAGTACCATTGTAATGTGAAACAAGTGTGTGTCAAGTAACTCTTCTTTGTATGTATTCGGTTCTTCACTAGTTTCAATCCATGACAGGTAATTAAATCCCTAGTTTTTCTTCTTGGGTTTTACCATTATTTTGAAGTCAAATTCTTGGAATAGTAACAGCCATCTAGATTTCCATCTATGAATTACCGATTTTTTGAGTAGGTATTTGAGGGGTTCATGATCTGTGAAGAAGGTGAAAGGTGTAGATAGTAAATAATGTCTATAGTTTTGTAAGGCATATACCATTGCTAATGCGCCTCTCTTTGTGGTAGTATAATTCTTTCTACTACTGATAATTTCCTACTAGCAAACGCTATAGGATGATCTTTATTCCCCTTTGGTTGGGTGAGCATTGCTCCTATTTTTATTCCAAAGGTGTCAACATGAACATGGAAGGGATTGCTCTAATCCAGAAAGATTAGGATTGGTGCTTCAACAATCTTTTGCTTCAATGTATCAAAGGATTTTTGTGCTTACTCATTCTAGTCTATACTCCAACCAATTCTCTTCTTTAAGAGGTCCTCTAACAAGGTTGTTATTCTAGCATATCCTTTGATGAACTTTTAGTGATATCCTGTGTATCCTAGGAATGTCTTGACTTTCAAAGCATTCTTTGGTGGTAGTAAATTTAGGATCAAGGCCACTTTCACTAGATCTACCATTAATCCTTCCTTGCATATGATGTTGTCTAGAAGCATCCCATATGGTACCACAAATGTGCATTTCTTTAGGTTTAGAGAAATTTGCATGATTCTACACTTGTTTAGCATTATCAAGAGAACCTGAACATGGTCTTTCACTAGGCTATAAATTATCTAATAATCTAAATAAAATTCAATAAAATCATAAATAAAGTCCTTGAAAGTATTGATCATTATCTGACCGAACATCGATGGAGCATTCTTCAATCCAAATGGCATGATGGTATACATGTAGGATCCCCATTTGATAGCAAAATTCTTTTTGGGTTGATCTTCTTCCTTGATCTTTACTTGGTGGTAATCGAATAAATCATCGATGAACGAGTAAATCTCCCTTCTGGCTACTACCTCTAATATTTCCTATATAAATGGTGTGGGAAATGGGTCATGTATGCATGCTTTGTTTAATTCCAAAAATTCAACACACACCCTTATTTATTCTATCTTTTTGTTTTACACTATCATTGGACATACATTCCACATCCTCTACCGATTTGATTGTCTCAGCAGCCAACATCTTCTCTATTTCAATTTTTATTTTCTTCTTCATGTTAGTATTTAATCTAAATGGTCTCTTCCAGGCTAGTTTGGTGTCATCTTTGAGTTGAATTTTTATGACTCCAACCTCCTCCTTGAATCCTTTTATTTCGATAAAGTTCTGAGGGAGCATATCTTGGAAGTCTATTAGTGCTTCAATCATTTGTGCAACTACTTTTTCATCCCAATAATCATCTATGTGTGCCATTTTAGGATCTCCCTCTACTATAATGTTTTTTTCTTTTAGTTTAATAGGTTCATTGTAATATTTTTGTTTTGGGGTGGTGGATTCTTCTATTTCCCTCTCCCCTTGACCTTTTTCAATATTTGGTGTATGTTCTTCTTCGTCATCCTGTGTCACACAACAATATCTTTCTGATCTGGTTACCTCCCATTTCATCCAATCCTTATATTCATATACTTCTTCTTCTATTGATGGTATTGGATGGAGTTATGATACCAATATTTATCTTTCCTCTATTAGACTGAAGATAATTTCCTTCATTTTACTTAGTGTGATTTAGATTTGAGGGTTTCCACTATAGAATGAAAAGGTTTGGATGAAATTTGTAGTCATTTCTTTCCATGTTTTGGTCTTGGCTCTTCTTTCTTGGTTGATATACCACATTCTTGCTATGAGGCATAATGTCTAGTAGAATAATTGAATGTATAGTTGGTCATCGTATTCATTATTTTCTTCCCAATAATGTATACATATGTATAGGTGGTGTTGTGGTAAAATATCACCTTTGTAGGGAGGTAAATCTTCATAATCTCCTACCTCTAATAGAAATTTGGACTTGATCAATGTTTTGAATGTCTCCCATTTGAACATGGTGTGTTTGTATGTGTTAAACCAAAACATGGTAGTGTAGGTAAGAGTATGTGATAAAATTTGTAGTCTCTATGCTTCAATGAGAAAGATCTCCTCTATTTGGGATATATAGGGTAGTAATTCCCCTACTCTGAAGTATATGGGTATTAGATTTTGAGAATTCCTCTTTGTAATATGACATACTTGTAGGGGATTTTTCTCTTCGTCATTTCTTTCTGTTTCCTTAGTATCACACATGTCTTGCGCTACACTGCTTTCTGTTGTTAGTGTTTTCCTTATCATGAATACTCTCTAGGAACCAAAGATTCTCCAGGAGTATACCTACTAATTGTCTTGTATACATGCCTCTAGTACTGTTTCACTGTTGGTACTCCCTTCAATATCATTCACCTCAATTTCTCCCTTTGGTTTTGGCTCTTCTAGAGCTCTAGTTCCCAATATGGTTATGGTGTTTATAATCTAGTCATTGTTCTCATATTCTCCTGTGTGGACTTCTTCTATATAGGATGCCTCATGCTTGTTGCCTATGGGTATGTGGACTATTATTTTATCATCTACAAACATGACATTTCTTCTTTTCTAGCATTTATTATCCCCTGAGAGTCCATAAACCACCTTAATCCTAATAGTGCATTGAATGAATCAAAACTCAAAAGTTTCTTTCATTGTTACTATTTCAATGACTCCTCTTATGTTAACTTCTACATTTCTATAGGTACCCAAAGTATTCATTATGGTACCATCCACTAGGCTAATATTATAGGGGGTTGGTTCTAGTGCCAGTCTGCCCAAATATTCCCAGATTCTCTTTGGGATTAAATTCAGATCTAATCCTATATCGACTATTACCTTAGAGATCTTCATGCGGTGTATTCAGAGACCAATCATTATTGGTCTTGTTCTCTAGTATTTTCCCACCATTCTAACTTGTGGTATATTCTTCTTGTTCCAATATTTACTAAATTGCCTCAGTTTGGTAATAAAACCATGTTGTCCTGCTAATTTTGTAAATTGTTTAAGAGATTTTACTTATTGTTCCATAAAGCAGTTGTTTTGTTCATTCTCTCTTTCTTGTTCTTGTTAAATAATTCTTCTAGTTTGTTCAACTATTTGATCATGTTGCTCTCTCATGGGGTGGAATGTCCCTTCTTCATCAAAGCTCTCCTCTTCTTCTCCAGTTTTTGTATTTGCTTTCCCAATATTTGTGCCTTGCCAGGTCACCATTGTTTCCTTGCCCTTTTTCTTGGACCTAGATTCTATGTGATATTATATTTCAATGCTACTCTCTTCCATAGTATAGTCCTCATATTTTCTAGTTTTGTGGCATCTTTTGGTCCCTTCCCCCCATTTCTTAGGATTTTTGCAAAGAATTCTAGCCCCTCTAATTATGTTTGAGTCTTGTTGTTTATCATTTTGGCCTTGTGATTGTGAATTCTTATAGTGTTGGCATGCTTTCTCATAGTTGAATGCATCATGGTCTTCTTCTCTACAAAATCCACACTATTTTCTCTTTCCCCCCAACATTACATAGTGAAATGCCCTAGCTTACTACAGTTAAAACATGTCACATCAGCTCTTCTTCCTCTTCATCATCTACAACATCCCCCTCCTTGGTATGGGTCATTATCTTTTTGCACTCCCGGACCTTGGATGGCATTATCATTTCTCTTATTTTTCCATGGTGGCACTATGAATCCATGATCCTGGGCATACAAGGGTTCTTTCTCTAGTCCTTTTACATAGGCCATTTCTCTGTCATAATTTGGTTCTTCCTTCACCCGAAACTCTTGTGATGGGAAGTGTGTTGTCTTGTGGCTATCCCATTCTCTACAAACACCATAGTATAGAGAGTTTGGTTTCCTAATGGTGTGAAGGTCTATGCGCCGTCGTGCAAACCCCAGAGAACACACACATAATGCGAATAATTTTTTTTTTTTAAATAATAAAAGTAACATGTAACAACATTAAACCATAATCACATAGCATAACACATAACATTAATACACTTGGTTCTCTGGGGCACGCGAGGTTACATTGCAACCACAAAACAAAATAAAGATAACGAAAACAACATAACCATTTAATTTATGAAAACCATATACAATGATACAACTGATAGCCATGATGCGAGTATGTAACATCGCATAATTACATCCATGATAAATCTTTTAACAAGATCCAAATTAAACCTAACTATTACATCATTGAAATAATATTACATTACAATTTTCTTTGATACATGAATTACATTGAATTTCCCAACATGGGGATTGATACAAGAATAATGAACATGAAGTACAACTGATCACTGGACATCTGCTGCGGAAAGCTGAGAAGACAAGACGCTGATGGGGAACCCAACGGGTGCGGAGCACGTTCCACCCAACCATGTGAATTACGAAGTAACTCACCCCCCGTGCTCAGAGGTGACGAGGAAGTGAACCCGACCATGAATGTCAACCGACTCAACAACATGATATAAAACAAGTACAACTCAAATATGCAATGCACAACCATCAACGTACTCAAATCACATAACAAGTAAAACAAGAACTCAACACGATAACATGAAGTACTAACACTTAACAATCATGAATCACCAATTCACAAGAATTCAAAGAAACATCATAAAGAGATAACATCCAGAGGCAACAACACAATACAATAAGGGTGTCAAGTGGAGAGTGTCATCGCATAGCTCTCATGGGATTTCCTGGCCCTTCCTCCAACTGAGGCGCCGGCACCCATCTATGGATCTCCTGGCCCTTCCTCCTAACTGAGGCGCCGGCACCATAGGGTAGCTAATGCGGAGCCAATAGTCTCTCGTGAAGACGAGACTATGACTATGCCGACCACGGCCTTCTCAGTCTATCACTAGTCTAAGGTAGCCCTAATGCATAGCCGAGGAATCCAAAGTTTTATTATCTTGTGTTTTTAAACTACCCAACCCCCTAAATCTATTGTTTAGGTTATCACTTGTTTAGCTTACTCATTCGTGGGTTATCCTGAGCCCTTCCTCATCCTGAGGCGCCGGCGCCCACGAAGAGCCACTCTCCCTATGACCCCTAACATGAATCAAAACTAGGCAAGGGTTGAACTAAAACATATAAAACATAATACTCAAAACAAGCTCATGCGAGGCATTAACCCTCTCGCGATATCTCATAACCAAAAGTCTTAACAAACCGTTCAACCCTTCCTAACATAAATCATCCAGTATCAATTTCCAAAAGTATAACCAAACGAGGATAACATTTAAAGCATAAAACTCAACACAAGAATATACGAGGCAAATCCATCTCGCTATAAATCGTAATCACAACGACTACAACCACGTACAACCATTCCAAATAATAAAGCTCAAAAGCATGTAATACTCTAATCGCAAAGATACAAGTATAAACATCAAAGATATAAGACATGCCTCTGGAGAAGACCAAGATTTACAATAATCCAATGAGGTTCAAAACACAACAGAGATCCCACATCACAAGATAAAGGTCAATAACAATAAATAGAAGACAATAACAAGATCACACAATTATCTAACTCGAGAAGACGATTCGACCAATCACGTATAAAATCTCTATTTTACTCGACATAGAGTCGAAAACAAAGAACAATAAAATTATTGACAACTTATCTAATTTACTTTCTTAAATTTCTCAAAGATAATAAATTTCATTAAAACAAACAATCTATTTTTCATCTATTACATGCACTCAGTTTCCACGACCAAATTTACCATAACTATTTTACAATAAAATAATTTTACACTATTATTTAAATTTTACCCCAAATAAGTCATACAACCTAATATTCCTTTATAAAATAAAATACATATTTAAAATCAAATAAGACAATATATATATAAATATATATATATATATATATATATATATATATATATATATATTAAAATATAAATATATATATCTAACAAGCCCGAATAAGTCATAATAAAATAATTCATTTCGAATAATTTTAATTTGTCATTCAAATATTTATAGATTTCTAAATTTAATAAAATAATCCAAATAAAAATAATAATTAAAAAAACATTATTAATATATATATATACACATACATATACATATATATATATATATATATATATATATATATATATATATATGTAATAATATTATTAAAGTTTTAACATATATATTAAAATATATAACAAATTTAATATACATAAAATAAAACTAAATAAAACACAAGCGGTGATCCATGGGGCTGATGATCCATGGCTTTGTACATAACGATCGTCGGGGAGAGGAGGTGAGCACAGATGCGGCTTGACTGACCACCACTCCCCAAAACTTTCAACAATTAAATTTTTATTAAATAAAAATTTTGATTTCCCCTTTTTTTTAATATTTTATTTTATATATATATATATTTTTTTAAAAAAATGGAAACCAAAACGAAGTTCATTCGCCGGTACAGAGATATGGCTTTCGAAAACCCAATTTGTATTAAGAAGAAACAATTCATTTGATATATTAATACCTATAAAGAAATTTCAAAAACACCCACGAAATGATTATTTTTTTAATGAAGAGAATAAACATAAACTATATATATATTATATATACTAAATATGTATATATATAATTAATATATATATATATAATATACACAATATAAATATACAGTTATTTAAACACAAGAAACACAATTTTCTGTGTAAAATAAAATAGAATAATCACATATTATATATCTATATTCATATATATAAATTCATATATACACTTACTTATATATATAATTGTAAATAATTACATACAAGCACAGAACACAGATTTCTGTGTAAAAACAAAACAGAATGACCATAAATTTAAAATACATATATTTATTGATTTTCAAAAATAATATTTCAATTCTTTAAAAAAAATACTAAGATTGTTCTTTTCTACAGGAATAGCAGAGAGATCGTGTATATCAAAATAGCATTCGAAGAGTTTAATTTCCGTTGTTTTGCAAAACAAGATTTTCAAATCTCAACATTATTTGATACCAAGAGAAAGAGTATTTTTCAGTAGTTTTCACTATTCCCTAAATTTCTCTGTTCTAAGGTTTTATTTCTCTTTCACCAAACAATCTAATTTATTTTTCCTATTTTCTTAAATCAGAAGACCAGAGAGAAAAAGTAGTTTAAAACCTGGAGTCCTGTGCTTATTTGAGAACCTGATGAAGATTGTTTTCGTCGGACTTTACGAAGAGCTCCTCCTTCTTGCTTCCAATCTCCTCTAAGTCACCGTGCTCAAATCTCTGACCCGATCCTTTTTCAGAAGACTCCAAAGTAACTAGTAATAGATTTCCAAACCCTTTCTATAACTCTCTTCAACTTAGCCAAAAAGGTCAAAAACCCATGTTCTCTTCAAAATCAAAATACAGAATAACTTCTGCCCTCCCTCAATCCCTAATCTCTTGTGTGTGAAAAACTTCCAAAAATTCTTAATTAATTAAAAGATAATATCCCTCCCTTCTCAAAAACTCTAAAAATCAAGAATAAAAGAAAATTCATTCTTTAAAAGCCAGCTTTTTAATTAGATCTGTATTCTCATTGGTTCAAACAATCCTTTCATTCTTTTATTTGCTTTATTGCTTTTATTTCTATTTCTACCACTTTTCTTGCACATCACATTATCTATTTAATTTAAATAATTTATTCTAATAATTATCATCAACTAGATAATTAATTAAAATAAATAACACACATTTAATATTTAATTATTATTTAATTGAAACACATGACTTTATAAAAATTAAATAAAACATTTAAATATTTTCATACAAATAAACCAACATTAAAATACACACTTATTATCCACCTTTAATTAACAAATTCACAACTTGTAAAATATCAACATCAATTAAATAATCATAACTTATAAAATACCACATTAATCAAAATACGACGACACACAAAACACAAGCCACAAATGACGACAAAATACAAAAATGAACAATACCAATCAAACGAGACGATCTGACATCATGGAACGGGAGGACTTCATCGTCACCTCTGTTTCAACATTTAACCGTTGGGTTATTTGGTGCTCGCCCTGTCCTGCCGAAGCAGGTGGAATCGAGACTTATACCTGCAATCCTGCATACAAACGAAGTTGTGTACATGTGCATACATATATATATAAAATCGAAGCATTAAATTGAAGTACTGCATTGTGAGAAGGAATCGCAACATAGCAGGGCACTCGCGAACGAATGATGCTATATTGTCCTTCATCACACCTATCCTAACAATTATAATTTAACTGATAAAATAACATTTCTAAACTAACAATTTCATCTCATGACATAATTCATTAAATCATTGCATCATAATGTAATTCTAAAAATCAACTAATATAACCAACCATACTGTCATACGAAATAATCATGTCCATAATGAAACAATAGCATCATCTAACGTCTAACTAACCAAATCAAACAATATCATCATCGTCACAAGTAGCAAACAACCGCATTGAAAAATACCAAATCCTACCAGTAAGAGGAGGGGTATTACATCCTCCCCCTCATAAAATCGGCTTACTCCTGGAAGCCGGTAAACAAAAGAAAAATAAGATTCCCTAATACAGGAGGCATCCTCACACCCCAAGACGGTGAACTAATCACCATTAGAAACTAGCATCAAGCTCACACATAAGAGTAAGAAATAATAATACAAGTATTAGTAACATGGGGGTATTACATCCTCCCCCCCAAGGATATGGCTTACTCTAGGAAGCCATTAAATAGATAAGAGTAAGCACACCACAAACATGCAGAGATCACGCCAAAAACCACACACATAACTCACATCACTGGAAACCACATCACACAATGACACAAGGGTTCATAGTGCATCCCTGATAGGAAGGATATCGGTGCATTGCGCACTACACCGAGGGTCCTATCCTTTCCATCAGTTTCCTGCACCATTTCCCTGAGACCGACTAATGGAAGAAACTTAGGTTCACAACAAACACAACAAAACAAATGAAACTCTAGACTCTAGGGACAAAACGCAAGGTTACATAGTGAGCACACATAGTGCCCAGTGTATGAACCTATGCTACGATGATCTACCCTCAAATAATTTTCATTCTTTTCTCCTATCTCCATTGGCATTCATTCCTTATGTGTCCTCTCTCACAATAAGAACACCATATATTAAGCCTCTACAAACCAATTTCTTGTTTCATAAGCTCCTATCTCAATCATAATTAATCCATTTCAATTTGTAATTGTTCCATTTCTTGTTCTCTCTTTCCTTTTCCATCCTCTTCCATGACTGACCCTCTATCTAACATACCAATGTGACCAGTTCTTAATATGAGCCAAAATTTCTACCATTTAGGCCATTTAGAGTTTTGAAATTATGGAAGAGAGGAACTATTCCCTCTTTTATTTATCATTTAACAGTTCTTCAAGTCTCTAAGTTACCTCCTTGAATCTTCCATTAAAATCTAATATAAATCCATCCTCCCACTGAGATAATTCTCTTAGTTTTCTCACTCCTTATGTCGGGAGTTTCGAACTGTCAAAATTTTCTAAAAATTCTTGTCTTACTTCGTCCCAGGGCTTAGTTTTCCAGGGGAATGCTTTGCGATATCACTTTAGTGGCTCATGTCTCAGAGAACCGATGAAGTCAAATAGCTTCATATTTTCTCGTTGTTTATTTCAACTTTGCCATATTATTTCTAATAAGAAAACATACTCTACGACATTATTAATATCCTTTTCAAAGACTCGAATCTTCCTCATTGTGGCCATGTCTTCTTCTAATGAGTCTCTCTCTCGAATTGTGGTACCATTTCTTGGATTGCTAAAGATGGATTTGGACTCGATTTCACTTTCTAACCTTCCACAGTTATTTTGCTCCTTGTGATTCTCTTCACAATAGATTGATTATTACCTTCTATAATATCCCAATTTACTGTGTATGTTGTCCATAATTCAATTTTTCTACCTTTCTCTCTTTCTTCTTCTATCTCTATGTGTATTATATCTAGCATAAGGGGTGACCCCTTGTTTTGGGATGATGTATGTTCTTCATACCCTTTCATTTTTAATTTTGTCTTTTTATTAATGGTCGATGTCATTTTATGTTTAGTTAATAAATCCTTGAGATTGAGATTAGCTTCCATAGGTTTTCCATTTTCTTTTGTGATATATTTGACTTCTAGTTCCTTTTCTTTTCCTTTCTTATTGTTGGCTACACCCACATCAGCACACTTAGAAACACCCTTCTTGGTGAACTCTATTCTTTTCTTTAAAATTTCCTCTACCATTTTGCTCGCTTGTTCTTTTTATTTCTTTTCTATTTCTCTTATGTGGTACATTTCTTCTCTTTCCTAGGCTTGTTTTAGTCTCTTTTCTTCTACCTCCATTTCCATCCCTAATTTGATGATTTCAAATATCTCTCTTTTCATTTTATTTTTTCCTATTCTCATATGTGTTTTTGGTTTGAACTTCTATCCTTCTTTCCCTATATCTTAATTTTGAAATAACATCTTCAAATAATCATATCTTTTCAGGGATCTTTGGGATCTCTCCCCCCTTTCCATTCATCATCCCCTAATGGCCTACCCCCCTCTCACAGAGGTGGCCCTTAAGGTCTAACAAAATTTTAATTTTTTTCCAACTTATCTCTTCCCCTCGACTGAGTTCGAACCCATGCAAATCCAACAACAATCAAAGTTATTTTTCAGTACGCTACATGGGACCACCCTTTTTCTGCCAACTTCCCTCCTTTTTGCTTTATACTTCTAATTTCTTTACTGCTCAATCTAGGGTCTCGACAACAAAACCAAAGTTGGTAAGAGAAATGGGGAAAGTATAGTTTGAAGATCTATACCCCAGTACTCCTTGAGTAGTATGTTTATACCCTAGAGGATACAAGAGAAATAAGCATGCATAGTAAGAATATAGAAGGCATAAATCACATGCAACACCATAGCATCAAATGAAAATGCTCATAAATCTATTGTGCATAAATACCCCTTGTATATCCTTTATATTATAACATAACAGATACAAAAAGGTGGGTCTAGTCTCTGCTATGTTAAGTATTTCTATCTTATCTTATATCCACACACATCTCTATATTCTATTACATATGACATATATATATATATATACTCCCTTGAATGGACATGACTCCTAATGATAACTAGTGTCCTTTCTCGGTATTGCAAACCTCTTCGAGTACCTTATGGTATGCTTTTCTTTTTTTTAACCTTGACCTACTAACATATCCCCTAAAAGCTTCAAGGAATTTAGACATCATTTCCATGCACCCCCTATGGACATCATCCCCCCTTTATTTAAGGCTAGATCTCAAGATCACTAAAATTCTCCAAAATTTTGTCTTTCCTTCTTTTCTTAATCCATCTATCACTTTTATTTTTTTCACATTTTGACATGTTTTATTCTCTATTTAGGGTTCAATTTTATAGTATATTTTTTTAATATAAGTTTTGGAGTTGATTCCTCAACCCTAAAAATCTCAAGGATCACATGCAAGAGATCACCTACAATCAAACACCTGTCACAAAAAGAGAGAAAAAGAAAAGCTATTGAGGGAAGGGAATTATAGATCCAAAAAAAGAAGGAATCATTATGAATGTGCAACCACACTTATGAGTTATACAATATGAATCCTTATAAAAGGAAATAGAAAAAAGAAACCCTGGGTGAGAATAAAAATAGATCATGACATGTGTCCTCATCATATGACTTAAGACAAAAAAGCACATGACCTAAGTAAGCTTAAGTAACTAGTGTGAAAAGGGACCTAACTAATTGAATAATTAATTAGGAAAATACCAACAACCCCTTATATACAACTAAGGGAGAAGCTAAAACCTCTAAATGGTGAATGAATAGACAAAAAAGGATGGATCCTGTAAACTAGGCCTGATGAGGTACCCATGCACAAATGAAAAGATCTCTCATAACAAGAGAAAAAAGGAGAAAACCTCATGGTAAAAACTCCTCTCCAAAAGAGATAAATACATATGAGGACTAAGAATCCTCCAAATCATGTCCCAAAATGAATATGAACATGAAGAACACAATTGAATCATGAAGAAGCTACAAATATTTGTCGAAATATAACTTCTATAGTGCTAAGACTAAAAAACCTCCTCTAAAATAATGATGATGGTTATGACCAAGAAGAAAAAATGTGCATGAGTGATCCCAATTAAACTTATAAAACAATGATTAGATGGAAAACCAAGACCAAAATTTGATATTCAAAAATACATATGGCACATCAATGTACATGAGTGACCCTAATGACACTACTCATCTAATGAAAAATTAATACAAAATCAAAATAGTATGTGTCAATAGTTTGAAGAAAATAATCAATTGAGGATATTTTTTGCCTCTAAAAAATAGGAATACAATATTTTCTATATGGTATGTGTTCCCTCTCACCAAAATTCATCATAACTAGTCATTGCATTCAATTGGTACAAAGGAAAAAAATTAAATGCATAGCTCACTCCAAATTCAAACCAAAGAAGCATTAGCACCAACAGTATGAAACCACTCCATAATATTGACAAGGGAGAGGGATTATTGGTCCACTAAAATGGCATGTCACAATTTAGTGCATGAGGGAGAATATATATCAATAAAGCATGCACAAAATAGTACCTGTAACTAAAAAGGATCTACAAAACAAGGCACACTCACATGAGGGTAGAAAAGGTTATGTTTGTAAATAAAAATCACACACAAGAAACCTACCATGACACTTTAAAAAAGAGTGTGAGTACATAAAATGTACAACATGATGTGTGAAATCCCCAAAAGCATGTACAATAGTGGCACTTTATCTCAATACATCTACAACTAAAAGGTGCATTCAATAGATGCTAAAAATACCTAGAAAGGACAATATACGAGAAATACATATAGATCAACTCAAAATAAATCATCTCATGTAAAAAAACCTTCCAAGTGCAAAAATGTCAAAGTAATCAACCACAATGTGAAATATCAACAAATTAAATAAAATATATCTAGAGAAATTATATAAAAAGTTCATAAATATCTATAAAGAGCTTTAAAATACCTTTCTAATGCCACAAGAATCACATAAAATGGAAGTCTAGGATAAAATTATGAGTTTAGGAGCCAAAAATAAACATTTAACTTTGACAAGTGATAAAATATACCAATAGAAAAATCTAAGAAAAATATTTATACCACTATAAAGTGCTTAAAAACAATTTTTTAATTATATCTTGTTTATGAAATTTTGACACTGTATACCCAATTATGCTAAAAAGAAAAAAAATCTCCTTTAGGAAAAATTAGAGCTAGGGGGTAGGTTAGATGGGTTGGATAGGTGACTTTAGCAACAAAGGTATTAGAATATAATGTGGCAACTAGAAAATTCCCTACGAGGCCAAAAAAATGCTTAGAAGTGTATGAAACCATTGTAAAAAAATGCCTATTCAATCCTTAAACAACAAAAATATTGGAAAGTGATTTTAGGGCACAATAAGTGGTATTGTGCATATTTTATTACTACTGGTTGTTGGGAAAAAAAATTATTCAATGAGGCTAGTTTCCATTGACTAGAAAGTGCTACTATCGAGGGGTAAACATCACCCTTGGTGTGAATGAGGGGCTATAATTTAATGATCAATGGTTGTGGTGGTACTGGTTGGAGAAGACACCAGTGCTAGAAATAAAAAACTACCCAAAAAAAAATGGAAGTTATAGAAAAAAATCCATTCATTGTAAAAATTAGATGATCAATTTTTTAAAGACACCCAAAAAATTGAAAAACCCAATGCAAAATGATGCCAAAAGATCATATTTATGTACAAATATTTTCATAGAGGTATGGTGACTATATGACTATACAAATCCATACATTGTACAAAAAATTTCCTTCAATTAGGCCCAATAATTTAAGGGGGGACCAAACATAAGGTGAAATTTTCATGGGTGACAATTTACGACAAAACATGTATGTATATATATGTAAGTATGTATGTATATATGTATGTATATGTATGTATATATGTACGTATATATATGTATATATATAACGAATAATAGGCTTGGGTCCTACCTCAAAATTCAGTCTAAAGTCTCGAGGAATCAATAAATCCATATGAAATTATTTCAAGTATACAATAAATATGCTTTATATGTTTAAGCTGATAAACACATTACTTTGGATACCTCTCAATTTCATACTTGAACACTTGTTTACTGGATACCTTCTTTGTTTACCAAAATTCTTACATACCTACTTTCAAATAGGATCAAGGTGTAATATGTATATAATTTTTGTTTCTAAACTATGTTTGATGTGAACTATTAATGTGGGTATGTAGCCATTTTTAGGCCTTTTTCCCCTCACAATTCCTCTTTGACAACTACCAACTAAGATAAATATTTAATTCAAAACTATTTAGTCACCTCGACTAATACTTGTTTTTAATAATTTGTTTTATTGCCTAATATTAATATAAAAATCTATTTGAACCATATAATGATAGTTCTATTTCTCATGAAACTTTAAAAGATGATTTTGTTTCTCCTTGAAAAATGGGAGATGATGATTATATTACCCTTAAAAACTATATGAAAATATTACTACTTTCCTATCAATCTATATGATGGTAATGATCTTAACAATATGATATAATATCAACTTGTTCTTTCATTTAATCTTTCTTAGTTTTCTAATCAAGACATATTACTCATTACATGGATTTAAATCAATATGATGTCTATTATTACTCCCTAGTGATTTATAGGGATGATACCACATACATGTTGCAATTGTATTAATCTATGAATGTAGTAGTTCAAGCATGATGACATTACGTGTAAACATGGATTAGATGCACTACTAATACCAAATGTTGTGAGATTTTATTTTCAAATCTTGTTTAAGTTGTCTAATCTAAATAGAAAATGATTTTTTTTAATAAAATGTCTAACATTTACTAATGAAATTACATTTTAAAATAACTAGAAGCTATCATTAAAATTAACTTGAAACATAATTTAAAAGATAACAAATTTTTAATGTCATCAACTCATTTCATTTACAACTAAATGCATAATGCAATAAGATATATACTATTTTATAACTCAATTGCATTGAATTAATGATTAAGTAATTTTTTTTATTAATCATTCAAAATCAATCACATATTAAAATGAGATTTTAATAATATTATCTTAACTAATTGTAAATTAAGAATTAAAAAAATATATCTATTTAAAACTACCAACACTTAAAATAATCATGATGCTTAAATGCAATAAGAATATGAAAATTTTCATCGAATTTTTATAAGTTGTCACCATTATTTGTAGCTTGTGTTAGAATTTTTTTTAGTTTTATATAATTTTTTTTTAAAAAAAACTTGAAATAATTACTATAAAAAAATTCTTTACAATTGATTAATTTGGGTAAAATAGTCTCAATTTGATAAAATATCAAAGTGTCTTCATTTCATAATTTTTTATGATTGCTTAATTTAAAACAAGTGTTTTGTGTCAAAATAAAACCTTAAATTTTGAACAATTTTTAAAAGAAAAATATTAGCAAGAAAATATGAAAATATAATCTTCTAATATCAACATTTAAGAGTTATTTCCTTATCTATTTTATTGTACGACATAGATGTTTCATTTTCACACCTATTCTATTGCTATATTTTTTGGATGACTTATTTTTACCTAATTCTTTATATCTAAATTTGATGTTATAATTTTATACCATATAATTTTTATATTTCAAAATAATATTTTTGTGTATGTTATTTGTACATTTTAATGCATTGTTTTTCTATGTTTATTTAGATTCCTATTCACAAATCTATTTAATATTTATTTTAGTATATTTATTAACAAATCCACCCTATATTTATTTGAGTATATCAATATATGTATAAATATATTTATGAATGTTTGTGATATTTGTTATATTATATGTTTATGTATTTAAACATTTTAATATACATATGTATATAATTATATTTAACTTATCTATTTATTTATAAATAATTTTTTCAATGTATATAATAAATATATACACTAATTAATAAATATATATATATATGTATGTATGTATATTATTTATATCTTAATATTTGTTAAAAGAAATAGAAATAAATAAATCACAAATCTTACATTTTAATAGAATTAAAGGGGCAACCTACATATACAAGCCGTGACCCTTTTAAAGTGTCTGCCATGCAATTATAAGCCATCATCTTATTATTATTTTTTATTCATCTAATATCTTTATTCCAAATCTTATTCCCAACATTAATTCATAGATTTTTTTGTAATCACTCTACAATTATTTATTGTTAGGGTTAGGGTTACAATCATAGTTATAGATAGTGTTATGACCATAATTAGGGTTAGAGATAGGTCTAGGATTAGAATAATGATTTAGAATTTATTATTGGGGTTAAGGTTAGGGTTAGGGTGTGAGTTAGGATTAGGGTTAGGTCATGCAAAGAACTAATTAGAAATACTAAAACACTATAATTAATAAAACTTACATTTATTTTTATTCACATTAATAAAACTTACATTTATTTTTTTCAAATCTAGAAAACAATAATTACAATACTATAAAGCAAGTACTAGCCACTACATGGTACTTGTTTTCCCATGTAACTTGAGAGTAAATTTTAGTTAACTATTATTTATCTGTTAAAATTGCAAAACAATAAAAATTATATTTTATATATACTTATTGAGTAATTTAATTATATATTTTATATTTTATAATTTACTTTTTATGAATACAATTTATTTATTATTTATAATATTTGTAAGGCCCACCCTGTAGTGGTAGATTATACTTATATTTCATCATGTGATGCTCATGTTATGCTCTATTAGTTGGCTATGGACCCTTGAATTTGAGTATATCGTTAGACCCTTGACTTATGTGTGTTTGATATGTGATAGATCTATGGTAGCCTTAACAACATCATGTAGGTGCTTAGCTTCATATGACCTTGTTCTATAATTCAATGCATGATTCAAATTTAGGATTCAATGTTTGATATACTTATATGTCAAGTAATCTTGATTACCTAGTTCATGAACATTTTAATTATCAAATGTTTAATTTTATGCATGTACGAGAGTCAAGTGATGGAATTACATATAATTTTAGGATTGATGATTTATGATGCATACGTAGAATAGACTAATTTCATTTTTATGACTTATATGCATAATTGTAGTGCCTCTCATACTATTTCTCTGATAGATTGGCAGTTGATCTATTTTAGGATGAGACATTATGATACATTATATGATGTTTGATTCTTTGTTATGATGATGCCTTTGATGGCACTTCTGTTACTTGAGGTTTTATGCACATGCTATGATTAGTATATGGTTTTATTTGATTATGAGGACTAACCCTATCATGAGCACTATGTGGTTATCTTATCATGATTATTATGTGATTATCATGTGATAATTCTTGTGTTGCTTATTATGTAGTTGATTGTTATATGAGTTGGTTTGATTATTGGGTGTCGTTCTTACTGATGTGACTGAGTGGAAGGAATAGTGTCGTATCACTCACTTGTGAGAACCTACGATGCTGCAATTCCCTTTCATAGTGTGTTTGTTTACATGTATATGCACAACTATTTTGTGTGTCGTAGGTTGCAGGTACCAGACATCGACTCCACATGAATTGGCAGGTCTGAGCATGCCTTGAACCCAATGGATCAATTGATCATAGATAACACTTGGTCCCCTACCCTATCCATCATCCTCAAAGAGGATGAGTATCCGATTTGATACCTTGTTGGTATTGTTAGTTCTATCAGTGGTCAGTTAGTGTTGCTCGAAGTTTTTCTTTTGACCCTAGATAGTGGTCAAGTAATTGTTTTAGCATTTGGTTTATTTTTTTTGATAATATGCCTTTGGTTATTTTATGTACTAAAATAATTTGGGGTATACTTTGATAAATAAATATATAAATATATAAATAAATAATCATAGTTAATAATAAATTTATAGTAAGATGCTATAATTAATAAATAATAAAAATAATATGATAAATGAATAAAAATGTAATAAGGTTGGAGTTATATAATTAATTTTTATGTATGCGTAAATGTGGGTAAATGGTTTTACCCATTTGTGTGAATTTGCGCATTCATCATTTTTACCCAAACTATAATTTTTAAATAAAATGCTTTTAATCAGTTTAAAATTAACTATTGTATGTCAGCTAATGATAATGTATTCGATAGTTGGTTGGGAATTCTCGTACAACCACATTCTTCTTCTTCCAGAAGACATGGTTTTGGAGAGATTTTCATTTAATGCTCTTGAGGGGGAGAAAAATGGTTTTTTGTAAAAAAAAAAATTATTCTATTGTTGGTTAAGGAAAGGGAAAAAATAGAGTTGGAGAAGAATAAAAACAAAGTATAAAGAGGCAACAAGAAGCAAACAGGACACAGAGAAGAAGGGCGTAGGAGATTGGAGGACTGCCAGGCTTGGAAGAAATTGCAAACTTAAATCAGGTTCCTCTATTTGCATTAGTTTCTCTTTAAACTGGCAATGTGGTTGAGAGATTTGTGTTTATTCTTGTGATTGAAAGAACTTTTTAAGCATTTAAATTTGTTGTTGGAATGATATTTAGGGGAGAGGAAGTTGTTTTTTATTTTAAAAATTTTTTAAAACCTTTTTTTTACAAACCCATTCTATGCATATCCTGCCAGCATTGCATTCCATGGCATGACGACTATCTTCTCTCGTCGATTTCATCTCTGGAAAGTTTCTTAAGCCTTTTTGTCAAATACGTTGTGCACTTCCTGTTATCAGTTCGTTTACATTATTCGAATGTTATTCATTGAAATACGTCCTTTATTCCATTGGTGTTCGAGATAAAGAACAATTTTCAAGTATTGTCGTCTTACTTTATTTAGTCGATTACCCTTCCTTACATTTTGTTGGCAAAGCATAGAGTAGCATTCCTCCTTATTGTGGTTGTCCCTTTGTGCCTTTAGCTCGTGACTGTAACATTCTTGTTCATGCATCCCTTTTGCTGCCATTGTAGTGCACCTTCAGGCTAGGTCTATGAGTTTAAAAATTGAAAATTTATAAATTCCATTTGCTTGCAAGTTTCTAAGTGATAGGGAGTGGGGTTGGAGGAATCAATCACAGATTCCTGCTCTAGGCCTTTCCTTGTAAGACCTCCTTGGTGTTTTGCTTCACCAATCTAACCTATAGGTCCCTACTCATGACTAGGTGCCCCTGGTTTGTCTACCCAACCCCTCTTCCATCAACAAGCTTCCCTTCTACCAAGCCAACCTTGGTGCTTCGCCATATACTCTCCATTGGCCCTTACTCTTCCTTAAAGACCAAATTCTCTCCACATTCAACTTGATAACTTGCAGAAGTGTAATGTTCACATTTAAATAGCTTCAGGGGACTCTATCTAGGGTTCTTATACCTTCTCAAGACTCCCATTTCCATCGCTTCCACAATCCTTCTCCTAGGGTTAGGAAAGGCTACAAGCCTTGAGCCCCCAATTAGGTCTCTGAACAGAGGTAAAATGATTTTTCCTTCTAAACCCACCAAAAGACATGGGTTCTTTGCTTTGGAATGGTGGTTTTCATGTCCTCACCTTGAATATTTTTAGGGTTTTAGAACAGCACTACCCGTACACTACTCCAAACACAAAAATGGTTAAAAACCTAGGGTTTCCTAGCTTTCACAGGTTGATTTCAGACTGTCAAAGAGTTATCCCTCCAAACGACTTGTTAGAACCTCCTCCTGACCTCCAAGCATAGCTAAGACCCTCAAGAAAATTCACAAGAAATAATTTCTCAAATATCTTAATTCCCCTGCAAGTTATAAGACTTTTACTCCAAGTCTGCCCTAACCGGACCCTGCCTGGCTCGCCTAGGGCAAGACATTACCTGCAACTTCTGCACTGCCACAAACCCTACAAGCTACCATATTTACATAAGGGATCCTAGACACTAATCCCAAAGGTCCGTACAATTTTTACGGTGGGAAAGTGCTCTAGAGCTCCATTCTTTCAAAACTGCCTGGTATAGGCCAGAAAAAGACAGTAATCAAACTATGTATAGATAAAAGATGAAAATGATTTACAAGGACAAAAGATTTGGTGCACTAAGCTTTCACAATGTCCACACTACATTCTACAAACAAAATAATAGTAAATCTACTCCATTAAAGCTCAATATGATAACAAAACACAGGAAACTGTCTTTTTGAATGTTGTTTTCCTCAGCTTCTCAAATGTCACTTCAACAATAAAACTTCTAACCCCATTCCATGGTCGAGGCATGCCTTAAATAGGCCTTCAAAATAATTGAGTTTCTTTGATCGAGCCTTTTAGATGACTAAAGCAAATATTATAAAACCCACTGTGTTTTGCAAACTTTGGCAACTTTTTTACCATTCAGCAAAGTGAGCCTCTAAACTCATTGAACTCTTGACAACCTCTTCCCAAAAACCAAAAACACCCTAAGCACCCAACACAATGGTCAACATGACCTTATGAAAATCAAAACCAAAACTAACCCTCTAGGTTTCTTCATTACCTAGGGAACTACCTGTGTGCCTTAGGTGCTCCTACACCACTAAGGCTTTTCAACAAATACAATTTTCCTTCTGCTATCATTTCATTCCTTGAGGCGAGTCCTCTTTGAGGCCTTCTACCTTAGTCCTCCTACCCTCCTCCTTACAGTGCCATCGCTTCCCTTGTAACATGCATTTGGGTGTGCCCTATTCCCTCCTGTGTTTCCTTTGTTGTCTGCACAACATGCTTGCCAATAGCATATGTGATTTAAAGTTGATATTTTATATTATAAGTTGCATTTGATAATGCCATTTTTTATGATTTCACTTTTATCATTAATAAGGTTGATATCGATTGGAATTCGGTAATAGTATGATTTTGTTCTTATCAATATTATGTATCGAATGGATTTAAATAATACTATGATTTCATTTTGTGTGTGTGTGTATATATAGATATGTATATATGTATATATATTATAATATTATATTTGGATTGCATAATATATATATATATCATAATATATAATGGTGAATTGTGAAAGAGTGTTTTTCTTATCTGGAAGATTATATGGTAGATGAAGAATTAAAATGACATTGAATAAAGGATTTTAATTGAATAGCTATTATTAAAATGAATATTTAAATTGTTATAGGTAAAATAATTGTGTAATTAATTAAGTGAATTGATTTAGTCCATAAATAGATAGGTTATTTAATTTGAATGATTTAGGGTAAATATTAAATGATTTGGTTTACTCTTTGTTAACTAGTTAGTAAATAAATGTTACTTTTCTTTATAATGATTTAATGGTTGACTAATAGAATTGCCATTTGAATTAATTAATCAGGATCTTGTTATTTTAATATTGTATTTAAGTTGCAATTTAAAATTAGGGTTTTTGTGGTAGTAGTTCAATAAAAATGATAGTTTTATTAATGATATAGTATTTCTTAAATATAATTGTTTGTAGTGAATAATGCCTTATTTAAAAGAGTATTTTTTAAGGTTATAATGCTATGATTGATTGTTTGTATTGAACAATGTGTTTGATTTTGGGATTGGGTGATTTTGTAATTGTCTATAAAGTGGGTTTCATTTGTGTAAAGTTGTTTAAGGCTGGTTTCCAAAGGCCTAGGAGGGGGTATATAATGTGTGTATGGTCCTTAGGGTTGTTTAACCTTGAAAGATGTTTGGCTATGTTATGGGTCATGTGTATTGTTTGAAATGTAAACCCTAAGGGTGTTGCCTCTTGTTTATGTATGAATTCATGTGATTATGATAAGTGTGAAAGACAATCAATACCTTGCTTGATGTGTACGGTTTACTAGTTGCAAGTAGGGGGAGTGGCTCTCAATGGGGGCCAGAACCCAAAGTGGTGTCCAAGATAACCCATTGGATGGTTTCTTAATCCAGTGATAACCTTAATAATGAATTAGGGGGAATGGGTAGAATTCACATTAATCAAGATAATGTATGCCTCACTCATGGCTCAAGTGCTTGTTTAGGCTTGAGATGAAATGGGAAGGCCTGGAATGGCAAGATCAATAGCCTTGTCCTCACAAAGGTACATTGGCTCCACATGATTTTGTATGGGGGCCCGAGATTGGGAGAGGCTATCGAGAAAACCCAAGATGGGGGTCGGGGCCTAGGAAGATCTACCAGGATAACCCATATCAATCTATGTGATGACACTCATCTTGATTGCAGTCTAGCATTCCCTAATTGTATTTCCTCATTTTGTTGTGTGAGTGCCTTTGTGAGTGAAGTAAGTGTGGTAAGTGATGTTGGTGTTGTTAGCAGTGTTGTGTTGGAGTCATGTATAGCCTTCGTTTATGTTAGCATGTTGCTTTCCTAACTATTTGTTGGATGTGGGACCTTGTGTTATCTCCTAGCATGGGGAGTGGACCTCAAGGTTCCACATGGTCGAGAGGTTGGTGCTTTTTCTCCATTGAGTATTGTTGTTACATGTTCGCGTGCATGGAGGTTGGTCATTGCACTATGGACTCTAGTTCCTATTCCTGTTGTGAAGGCGTCCTTTCATGTATTTGTATATTGGATTGTCTATAATTTTGTATCTCTTAATATAATTTGATGTAATCTTTCAACATGTATTTGGGGAAACAATGTTGTAATTATTGTAATGATGCAGCAAATATTGATGATTCCTTCTTGTAAAGAGTACAGTAAAGTAATGCATCATTCATATGTTAGTTAGCTAAGAAATGATCCTTTACTATTTGATTATCATTTATCACATTATGGAAGTGAGTAATATAGGATCATTTAATTTGGTGCTTTAAAATGAATCTTGCATGTTAGATTGATCATGTATCTTTTATTGTTGATGAAATGTTCTAGTAATATTGATGGTTAGTTTTGTGAGTAGCACGGTCAAGGAACCTTAGAGGACCTAGGATTACTTTATCATGTTATGTTATGCATTCTATAGTTATTTGTTTTAAAAAACAAATTGTTCCATTAATTTGACCTAGTTTTGTGTTGTCCTCTAGGGTTCCTTGGCAGGGGTATTACAATAATGGAAAATTTATGATCTTGGATGCATAGGTGAATTGCAATACTATGATGATTAAACTGATTAAGATTTTAATAGACTTATGAAATGAAAATGCATGTTTACCTTGTGAGAATTGAATGAACATTCTTATGCAAAGTCAAGAAATTTGAATTTAGAAGGTTATTCTAAATTAAAAATTGGAATAATTATATTACTTGAAATTCCCATTTGAAATTGATAATGTGATTATGTGTGTGTTTCCATTCAGTTGTTTTAGCTAGATGATTTTATCAAATGAATTAACATGCAAATTCAGAGTGCAGGTTTAATTCCATGGCCCATGGAAATTAAAGGTCTTCCCGAGAACCCTAATATGATCAAATTGTGAAACTCATTTGTAATGTGAATGTGAATTATTGTTTAATGTTGGTAATTCAATGAGGCCACTAGGTGGGATTTTTGGGTTGTGTTGGCATCCTTATGAAATTTTGGATGAGGTCTTTAGGGGATCTTTACAGGGTTGTAAAAAAGTTCATTTTATGTATTTTATGGGTTTTGGGACCCTAAGTTGAATACATATAGGTTAGGTGTTTTTTAAGCCCTCATTATAATCTTGGGTCAAGATGTGACCCTTCTAAAAAAATTATTTTTAGGAATGTTGAATTTGAAGAATGGGGGCTTGGAAAAATGACTTGTCACTTTCCAATCCCACTCTCCAAAGTTCATTCATGAACTTGGGAAAGCTACAAGGCTCTCACATATGTGAGCCACCTTGTAAGGCCTTAGTTGGATGAGTGTAAAAGTACACTCCACACCACCAATGTCTTACACATGTGTGAGAACTTGTAGGGAGGTGTGCAAGGAAGATGAATGGGAGAGCGACAAGTTTCACTCCCCCATTCAAGGAATTCAAACCTAGAGTTTCTATAAATCATACATTTGAGGATGAAGTAAGGGTTCATCCTTCTCATTCTCATCCTTGAATTTTCTAAGAGGGTAGTATGACAAGACTTGGAGAAGAAAATAAGGTTGGAAGGTTTTGAGCTCTTCTTCAACCATCTTCGTCTTGGTTAGCTTGAGGAAAAGGTAAGCCTCAAGCCCATGTAATTTATTTCCAGTATTATTGTATGAATGCATGTGTGACTTGAATTCTTTTTATTACATTGAATCTTCTTTTATGTTGTGTTTATGTTGGGATGAGTTGTGATAGGGTATTCTCTCCCATTTGATGAGAGCACCTTAAGTGTCAAGTTGGATGAGGGAGAACCTTAAATGGGAGGTTTGGGTATGAGTATTAATTTACATATGTGAATATGGTTGTTTTGGAATGGAAGTTGGTTATGTGAATGGAGAATAAAAATGTCTTGAGAGCTCAAAGTGTTTTATGCTCTCCCAATTTCAAGTGAAGTCCCCTCAAATCTCCTATGAGAATCTTGAGAGATTCGTGTGCATGTGAATACCTAGGTTAGGGTGGTGTTTTTGTGTTGAATTTTTAAAATAATGGTTTCTATGTTAATGTGTGTCGATGAGTGTACCTAGTTTCCTTAGGAGACCTCCTAGCTCAAGGGTGACATTTTTCAAGTCTAGGTTGGGTGGTGAGCACCACCATGTCTTTTGAAGATTATTTGTGACCTTTGTGTAGGGTTGAAAATCATGGAAAATCTTGCAACTTGGGAGAAATCACATTTATCATATGTGTATTCAAAAGTAGAGATGGTGTTGAATATAAAATACTCTTATTGGATACTGTTGTTCCTTCACACCCACACCCCCTTTTATCATTTGACAAAATGGGGACCCCCTTTTTCTTTTTTCTTTGTGTGTTTTCATTTTCCTTTGTCATTCTTTATTTCTCTTTTCCTTCCTTTTTCTTTCTTTTTGCTTCCTTTCTTTTCCTTGTTTTCTCCCTCCTTGTTGGAGATCAAGATATCGGGTTTCTAAGGAAGTGAGTACCTTCCTTCTTGGGCCTGACCCTCGACCCCTTTTTCTTTGACCTTCAATACTTGATATTTTATCTTTTGTTGGGCTTCGTGGGTCAGAGTTCTATCTTCCTAGGTACCTAACCCTCACCTACCACTGGAAACGCCTTATTTTTCGTGCACATCACTTCATGTCATTTCAAATTGAATAATCTGGCAGCAATTTTAATATTACATTGAATGCACCATTTAATGCAGGATGGGAGGTCATTGGAGGGAACCGTTAAAGGGTTTTTTGTTGCTCATTTCACCATTTATCTTAAAAATCTTGTGTGTTTGAGCTCTAGAAATGTCCTAAGTGACCTCCCTACTATGACAATCTACCATTATCATTACCAATGTGAATTCTTTTGTGGTTCCTTGGTTTGTGCTTGCTCTTGTGTGCGTGGCATGTTTGTTGGTTTTAGTGTTGGTGGCGTTCATGGTCGGATCGTGTTGGTTGAGTTATTGGTGTGTGTGGCATTGGTGTTCTCTTCTCGTCATTTCCCTCTCCTTCCCCGCATTCATCTCCAGGTTGGCTTTGATTTCCTATTGTTTTTTATGATTCAAAATCAAGATCTTTTGGGAATGATTACTAGTTTTTGGATCGTTGCCTATTTGGGAATTTCATTTTCCTTGATCAATTTGGCTTTTGGCAGCTTCCTGTATTTTTTTTGTTGTGGTTATTTATCATTTTTCTTTTTTTTTCCCTTTTTTTTTTTGCTTTTACTATTTTTTGTGCTCTGTTAGATCGATCCTGCCTCTAACACGTTGATCGAAGATTTTTTGATGTCATCGTCGAGCATTAGGCCTTGGGATTTTTGAGGTATGCTTTGTTTTTCCTTAAAATTTAGTAAATCTTGAAAACTTTCAAGAATTGAGTGTCGATGGTTTTTTACTCACTAAATCAAGGAATCAACATCATGTATGGCGAAACTCTGACCCCCAAACCTCAACTTCCAAAACACTGATATGGACCTGATGAAATATTGAGAAAACTTTCTAGCCTCAGCTATCGGTGATACCACTTACCATCTTTCTTACAAAGGTGAAAGAGGTAAGGGATATATCCCAGATCTCTGACTCCCAAATGTATGCACGTAACAAAAAATTTCTTTGAAAGCCTTTTTCAGACTTCGAACGTTGGATGTCCCCTTTATGGACTTCTGTATTGAGGTAGGAAGTAGCATAAAACCTCGAAACCCAATGTACAAAACTTTGAAACCAATCTTTCTTGTTTGAATGATAAGTGAATAAACCCACCTTTAACAAATCCTTCTAAGAAGTTCAAAACAAGTTAAGGTGAAAATGGTCAAACTTTGGCTTGTAGATGTTCCTTCTACTCAAATCAAAATCATGAAGCTAGAATTAAGAAGTACCTTCAAAACCCAATCCCTGATAAACGTACATGCTTTCAAGTGTCATAGATTGGGGATATCACTTAAATCCAAAGAAAATTAGAAGGAAATACCTGAACTCGAACCTTGAAATGGCCTTTGGGTGTTGTTAGTCGAGATGATGTTTACAAAGGATAACATTAACAAAATAAGAGGTAAACTATATAATTGAATCTCTATCCCAAAGGTTAGAAACATAGATTATTTAAAGGGTTTAACTTGTTTTAGACAAATGGTAAAAGGGGATCCCCGATCCTCGATTCTCGAAGGTTGTAATTACAACTTAAGACAAGCACACCTAATGGTAAAGGGTATAGGGGATCTCCAATACTTGATGCTTGATAGATGGAGTAAATTGAAAATTGAACTCTTCAAAACGAATGTTATTGGTATAAGGTAACAAGTAAGCTCAAAGGTCAACCCCCAAAATTATTGAATGAACTTTGGACTTCTTCCAAAACAAGTTGTGATTTGAAAATAAGAGATATATGTTGGATAACATGACTTGTTTTGTAGGGACATTTCCTTTTAATATATGTAAATGTTAACATGTGTTATTTGTGCATGTAGGAAGTATGCCACCTAAGGATCTAGAAGAAATGAACTATCAGTACAAAGGCTATCATCCAGGTTCAAAGATATTTTCCCCATATACTGATATTGGAAACACTAATATAGGCCATGTGAACATAGATGAGTACAAATGAAGAATAAAGAATGAGGAAACCAGGACTTGCATGGCCACAACTTTGGAAAACTCAAGATTAGTGAAGGTTGTAGTAATAGAAGATGGAGAGTGGGATAAACTCCTAGTTTGTGTAAGAGCAGTTGAGTTCCATGCCAGAATTTTGAATAATTGAAAAAACAAGTTAAACAGTGACAAAAGCTAGGTCAAGCAAGCAATAAATAGTATTCACCAAGTAGTAGAAGGATTTAGTTGCACATTCTAGGATACTCCTATGTTGTTCAGAGAGCACAAGACTATGGTTGAAGAACTATAAAGACAAATACAAAGGAAGGTCACACAGGAAGGCATTGACAAGATGGTCAATAAGAAGGTCAAACTCCAGTCTCTTCAAGAAGAACTAGAAACCTTCACAAAAGTACAATAGCAAATAGAGAAGACTACATTTTATTAGAAAATTAAAATCCGGTTTCACAAAGGGCCAAGCATGGAAAGAATGGATGAACTAGTGTTTGTGTTCATGGACAACTTCGCCAAGTGACTGGAGACAAGAGTGTTGCAACTATTAGTCAACCTTTTTATGATTTTTGTAAAATTTTAATAAAAAAATGGGGAATCCCACGCCCAGGTGTGAAGACTAGATCTAGCATTAGAAATTGTGAAGACTGATAGTGTAAATTCTTACCCCTAGATGCAAGGATAAAGAGGGGTGTTGGATTTCTGATGAACAGTTGTCAGACTTCAGTTATATTTTAGTTTACTTTTCATTTCCTAAGTTTTAGATTTTTAAACTAAACTCCAAATGGGGTGTCCAGTTATGCTTTTATTTAAATTTCAATTTTCTTTTAGTTAAAGACTCAAGCGTTGGAGGTAGTTAGAGTTAGTTTTTTACTAGATCCACAATTTTAGGAACTTATTTTCTATATATTTTTATTTTGGATAATTTCAAAGGATCTAATTTTGATATAATTTTTGTAAACAAATAATACAATCTTAGTAGATTTTTCCTACTAACTTTGTGGATTATCAATTTAATCAAAGGGTTATGCTTGTGTTGCATGCATCTTGATTTGGGATCATGATGATGGTATGAATGTATTGTTTTGATCTAAGGTTTCAAAATAGTGAGATCTCATTGGTAATTGTGCACTTAAGTAGGATTTTGTCTCAGATTTGTGTGTGCTTTACAACATTTTGATTGTATGAAATCTGAAAATCTCATGTGGTGATTTGTTTCCTTTGAAGATTGCACTATTGTTATTGGTGAATGTATGAAATATTATTTGTTGTAGTAGTGGTTGGGAGATCTTGCTTAAACGTACAAAAATGTTGGTAGAATATTTGTTATCATTGGTCGATTAGGTTAAACTTATTTACTTCTCATTACTCTACTTCTTTTTATCTTTCTTTAAAATTAGTCTGAAATATTTAAAGAGCATTAAAATAAATAGAAATTTGCTAAAATTTGAAATGTAATCTGCTTTTATGAATTGTTGAAATCACTATTCTGATTGTATATTATTTTTTAGTAAGTGTTAAACACCAAAACCCTTGTGAAACATGTTGACAATGACCCTATGATGTCCCGACACGACTAAGAACTAGTTATACAGGAACCTTGGAGTAGTCTTGCTACTTTTCAAGAGGGGTAATAAACCATTATTTCCTATCATGTTGTAAGTGATTAAAACCACCCTCAATAGAATTGGCGCTAGAAGGAGAGCCATGAATCTAGTAAAACTAAAAAATATTGTGTCATTTTCCTCGGATAGATATCATATAATTCTCAAATCTTCTCCAAACAAGGAGGATCTGATGGAATTAACTCAACATAGGAAAACTAGGAGAGACAAGGGTAAAACCAAAGGTGAAAGTTTTGATTCCACTACCTCTCTGTTAAACCTAGGTCCATAACACTTGCCTATAAGTCTAGTAATACCATAAAACATAACAATCTATATAACTATGTTGTTATAAATGGCATACTTTAAAGTAGATGAAAGTTACCCCCTAAATATCGTAGGAGCTCTACACAGACTACTAAAGAATCTAGAAAAGTTCTACCATAAGTTTTTATATGGTGATTCTCAAACAATTGAAGACCACGTAAAAAAATTTATAGAAATTTGCAACAAAGCATAGACTACCCATAAAGATGTGGTTTGTAGGTTGTTTCCCTACTCATTAGGAGAATTTTCCTATAACTGGTACTTAAATTTTCCTAAAGGAGGAATTCGTACATGGCAAGATCTAGAGGACAAGTTCCTCAATCAATTCAAAGTATATACAGATCTGACAATTTTGTACCATCAGTTTGTATCTTGTAGGAAAGAGGCTAATGAGATAATAAGCATGTATACTACAAGGTTCCATAAAACCTATAAAAGATTGGAAAACCCTTATATTATACCTAAACTAGTAGCAATACAGACTTAACCTCAGATCCCTAGATCCTTTCACCAGCCTATTCTTGTGAATATTTTCTACAGTTGATAGGGATATGTTGGATAAAATATATAATGAATCCATCACTTTCACCTAATAAATGGATCTGTAGGCAGGAAATATTTTTAGATCTCTACCATCCCTCAGTCCGCTAGGGATGGTAAATGAGATCCCCACTATAAACAATTCCTTAATAAACCTCACACCCCCAATGAACCCTATTCTATGAGTTTCATCACAAAACTTCTCATCCTATCCATCCATGCTCCAACAGACTCATGGCACACCCACACTTACATATCTAAGTTATGGACAGCAAAAAAAAATCACCAATGAAATGGGACAATCAAGACCTTTCTTGATAAACAAGCAGCACTCCCTCATCAAGGACAAAATGCTCAAATAGCTTTTGAATTCAAGATAATGAAAAAGATGTCACAGGTAACAAATAAACTCACTTGCTTGAAATTTAATCCTCCTCACGTAGGAAATAGTTATAATCAGGGTCATAACCGGAATAACCAAGGATTTTATGACAAGAGTTTCGATCCACAATGGCCAAACAAATCATGGAATACAAGGCCTAACAACAGGGAGTACCTAGTCCCTTAGAAATTACCAACATAGCTTATTCCACAAGCGTTAATGGTTGTAGGTTTCATGAAACCTTCGACCACAATGAGGCTAGTTTTCTGGAAATGCAAAGGATGTCCAATCTCATGCATTGGAATACCCAAACCCTAGCAAGCAATATGGATGCCATGATGGTAGATTCCTTTACTTTATTTAATAAAGCTGACCTAGGTCAACATTCTGGAGAAGAGGAATTCACATTCCCTTTTGAGAATGAAAATGAGTTGAAAAATACTAAAGTTTTTTGTTTTTAATAGAACAAAAATACTTATAATTTGAGAAGCAAGAAAGAACCTATGACATGGGATTCCTCCCAAATCAGGTCCAAATCCTCCAAATCCTCATACGGATAACAATCCCCTCACCCCTAAGGCACCATTTGGAGGAAACTATAGGTTTGGTAGCTTTCAAACTCATAAACTCTCCAGCTCGACTGAAGAAAAGTATAGTGTTGTAGATGACTTAAAGAAAACTAAAGCTAACATCTCAATTTTTGATATGTTGCAACATTGTCCTATTCAGAAAGAAGAATTACTAAAATCCTTAGACAATACTGGATGTGCTTCTACCAATCCTCCCAGGACAGATAAAGGTCAAGCCTTGAGCTCGTCAAATTTTATGGCTATAATTTTTAAAGGTAAGATCAAAATCCTCCATTTCTATTCACAGTACGCATGTTTGGGAAAATGTACATAACTGTTTAGTAGATTTTGGTGCATCATGTAATATCATACCCTACTCCATATGTCAAAAGCTAGGAGTGACACCTAAGACAACCAATAGAGTTGTGGTCCAGTTGGAAAAAACAAAAGTAAAGGTCATAGGGGAATTAAATAACATCCATGTGCAATTAGCCTCTGACCCTAGAGTCTAGGAATATATTGATATACATGTAGTGGATATCCCAAAAATATAGGGGATACTGCTTAGAAAATAATGGACCAAAAACTTGAGAGGATGGTTAGATAAACTGACTTCACACAACTATGGCTACCATGGAAGGGACCAAACAATCATATTAAGATTGATACTAAGCCAAAGTTGAAACATATGATAAATGAATACAATGCCTTGAATTAGATTACATTCACCGAATCAGACTTAGGTGTGTATAAGATGAATGATATCATGATGATATCCTTAGCAACAAATGAACAAGTAGTGCGGATAGTCCCATCAAAGGACTACAAGAATTTAAAACTTCTGACCATGTTTTTCAAGAATTTTTAAGCAATATGTATGATAATATGACTAATCTTGAAAAATATGCAGATACTTTTGTGATTTTATTGCTAGGTTGGTGTCAAATCCATGATACAAACCATTCCAAATTTTCTTTTCCAACTTACCAAGATGTGTTGGCAAGGGTTAAAATGATACACCCCCCAAGGTTGGAAGATAGTGATTCAAAAGAAATCACAATATCATATGAGATTTCTAACTCATTAAATTATCAATCTTTGAGAGATGAACCAAATACAAATGAGAAATCCCCTATACTCTTTTCAAAATTACCTATGGAAAAGGAAAACCCATTGTTTACAGAAGAAAATTCAATTGAAGTAAAGAAAGAAGCGGTGGTCAATCTTGATATTTCCAATTAGAATGACACTTCGGTGAAGAAAGAAGCACTTCTAGCACAAGTCCCTGAAAATAATACCATATGGAAGCTTAGATTTGATGGGTCTAAGTGTAAATAGGGAAACGGTGTTGGAGTTGAGTTGGTGAATCAATAGGGGAATTCATTTTTTGGTGCTTCTCGATTGCAATTTACCTGCACCAACAATGCTACTAAGTATGGTGAATTGATCAAAGGATTGTTGCTCTCTCACCAAAAATAGGTAAAGCATTTGTTTGTAGAAGGAGACTCTCAGCTAGTAGTGAGGCAAGTAAGAAGTTAGTATTCTTGCCACAATAAAAGATTGTCTACTTATAGAAATAGTGTGGGATCTAATTGAAGGTTTTGAGGCTTTTAACATAAATCCTATCCCTAGAAGAAGAAATTATGTTGCAAATGATCTTGCTACCTTAGCAAGTTCCCTAGATACCATGACTTGTTCTCATTTGAAATGATTCTCTATAGAGATGGTGCCTGTACCATCCATTTTAGATAATATTACCAACTTCCAAGTGTTTGAAGATGACCAATACATCCTTGATTTTATTACTAACTCTAGGATTTTTCTATCTAGATCATTGTTGAAGTTGATAGGGACTCATTTCAAGAAGCTAAAGATGGCATAATCAACTTTAAGACTAATACTATCTCTAAGGGGATGGTGGCCTTGGAAAGGATATTTGAACCTGATAATACATTAAAGTCTAAAAGGGTAGCTTTAGGTTCAAATGGAGGCAAGTGTGATCTACATAACCTAGGAGATGAGTTAGATAAGAGAGAAATATCCATTGGGTAGGTATGTACTTCAGAGGAAAGGGTTGGTATAATCTAAGCCTTGAAGGATTATAGAGAGATGATTGCTTGGAACTATGAAGAGTCAAAGACATGTGACACCTCTATAATTACTCACACTATTCCTTTAAAAAATGAAACCAAGCCTTTTAGACAAATGCAATGATTGATTAACACTCTATTAGAGCTATTAATCCAAAATTCCAAGTGCTACTAAGTGCTAGAATTATATACCCGATGTGACATTCAAAGTGGGTGGAAAATCTGATGCCTGTGTTCAAAAGAAGAATGAAGAAATCTGACCATGTGTGGACTTTCAAAATCTAAACCGAGCTTCCAAAAAGGACAACTATTTGTTACCCTCACTAGATGAGGTCTTATAAATATTCAACTAATTGAAAATGATGTCATTTCTGGATGGTTACTAGAGATACAACCAAGTGATAGTGCTCAAATAAGATAGGCTAAAGATGAATTTCACCACTAAATGGGGGACCTTTGCCTATTGAAGAATTCCATTTGGGCTCATCAATGTTGGGGCCACTTTCCAAAGAGTAATGGACATAGCTTTCAAATGGCTAATTGGAATGTGTATAACCATATACATGGATAATATAATGGTTTTCTTGAAAGATAGAGCAAGCCATGTGAGCGACTTATGTAGGAAACTCCAAAGATGCGAAGAATTAGGTATTTCTTTAAATCCTAATAAATGCATTTTCAAAGTTACTAAGGGAAAGCTCTTAGGGAACATCATTTCATAAAAGGGTATTTACATAGATCCAGACAAGATTGAGTCTATACTAAATTTTTCACTACCTAACAACAAGAAAGAACTAAAATCCTTCTTCAAAAATATTAATTTTGTTAGGAAACTCATTAATGAGTTTATAGAGATTGTGCATCCATTAAATGACATGCTGAAGAAGGATGCTAAATTCGAACAAACTACAAAAGCCAAGAAATCCTTCCATGAAATCAAATAAGTTATTACCAGAACGACCATATTGGCTAGTCTGGATTATTCCAAGCCTTTTCATATTTATACTTTTGCTTCAGAACATTCTTGTGTAGGTGTTCTTACTCAAAAGGGAAAAGAGTGTGATGAAAGGCCAATCTCCTTTATGAGTGCTCTATTTAAAAATGTAGAAGTTAGATATCCTAATTTGGATAAGAAATTATTTTCTATATTCAAGGTTGTCAAGAAATTTAGACATTATATTTTAAGGAGCAAGGTGATAGCAATTGTTTTGATGTTGCGGTTAAGTCAATGCTAATGCAAAACAAGCTCGGGGAACAATGTGGAAAATGGATAGAAATCCTGTAGGACTATGACATGGAGATCCAACCCATGAAGTTGGTGAGAGGCCAAGGGTTGTCAAAGACACTAGCTAGGGTAGATCAGTAGCTAGTATGCCAATAGTATTCTCAACAAGATATCACATCTGATGACTTGTACAAGGACATTGTCTAGTATTTGTTACAAAACAAGTGCTTAGACACCATGAATATAGCTTGAAGAGATGAGCATTAATAATCGAAAACCAAGTGTATATGATAAAAGTTGGCATCTTGTACAAAATAAACTATGAAGGTTTCTACTTGAGATGCTTAGAGAAAGAAGATGCAGGTTCGTTCTTGACAAAATTTCATGAAAATTTTGGCACTGGCCACAAATTAAATGAAGCAACTACCCATCAAATATTTCGGACATGATATTATTGGCCAACTCTATTCAAAGACACTTACCAGCATGTGAGGATTTTCCACATATGCCAAATCGTAGTCGAGGTGCGTCGTTTCACCCAATGGGGCTTAGATTTTATTGGAATGATATATCCCCACTCATCTATAGGGAATAGGTTCGTTCTAGTAGCATCTAATTATTGCACGAGGTGGTTTGAAGCAATCAATTGTAGACAAATTACCACTGTAGATGTAATCAAGTTCTTAGAAGGCCATGTAATGACTAGGTTTGAAATTCTATTCGCTCTGGTATGTGATAATGGCCCTTCTTTTTCTTCAGTTTAGTTTGTACAATGGGAATTCAAGCAGAAAGTGGTTTTAAATTACTCATGAAAATATTACCCGCAAGGTAATAGAGTTTTTGAATCTACGAATAAAAACTTAATAAGTGTCATCAAGAAGTTATTAGATAAGAACCTAAAAGATTGGCACTCCCACATTAATTTTGCATTATGGGCTAATGGAACTAGAAGCAAGAATGCATTAGGAACATCTCCTTATTAGGTTGTCTATGGATTAGAACCTATATTTCCCATGAATCTCAAAATTATGATTTTGAAATACATGGAGAGTTATCTGGAATCAAATGACAAGGTTTAGGTTAGGTTGCTTAACCTGTTGAATTTGGATGAAAAGAGGAATGTTGCTTTCGAGCATGTTTTGAAACATCAAGTTGTTTTCAAATGATGGTTTCACAAAATATCTAGAATAAAAGCTTTTAGGATCTTAGATCTTGTCCTATTGTGGGACAAGTCTAAATAAAAGAAAGGAAACCATTCGAAGTTTGGAAAATTTTGGATAGGCCCTTACCAAATATGTGAAATCTTAGGAGAGAACACCTTTAGGATTAGTACCATGACTGGATAACCTACCCCATTTCTTTTCAATGGGTAGTTTCTAAAACATTATTTTGGATCCTGAGAATGAGGGTTACCCCTCCCTATATATTATTAGAGTAGGTTTTGTTGTTTTTTCTTTGTTATTTTTTGTGTCTTTTTGTTCTTGTCTTTTATTTATTTTGTTCATTTTTATTCCACTTTTCACTTGTTTATGGTTTTTGTGAATTTTTTGACACCAAATGTCAACCATGAAAAATATGCCCATAGTATTCTTATTTTCAAACATTTTCCTTGTTTAAAGTTTAGAGTTTGATAATCCATTATTAAGCCTAAAAGTCTTGCCCAAACCAATGTATGAGACCATTGAATCTCTGAATTAAGTTACATGAACCTCATCATTTACAAGCATTAAGGCATCAAGATTCAGGGGTATAAATGGATTATAGTGATTTATGAATTCCAAAAAATCAAATGTGTTGTCTTTCTCAGTGACCATTGTGATTCCAAACCCAACAACAGGTGATAACCTAGAGGTAAACACAAAATGAAAATGGATTACACAAATTGGGTGATTCAAATAACCTCTACTGAGGTTATGGATTCCCAACTGGTAGTAGAGAGAGGTTTGAGGGAATCACAGGTATCTCCATCGAGGATATGGATGCCCAACTAGCAACGAAGTTATGCCCAGGTCACACCAACTAGATGTTGGATACAAAAAAAGATGAAAATGTGAATAAAGATAGTTGGGAGAAAGGCAAGATCAAACAAGTTGTCTTGATTCATAGGTCATTATGGCACATGGATGCCTCATCCTAAGGGAATAAATCACATGCACACACACAGAGGTTCATGTATGTTATTGTGATGGATAGATTGGTTGAATAATCAGATAACACTAGACTCTTTTGCTTAATCTTGGGTTGGTGATATTTGTAAGTTTAAGCCTGTTCTAAAATTTTTTTGAAGGTAGGAATGCTTTCCAAGCATTTTTTTTGTTGGTTGCTATTTGTTGTGCCTTCGAACTCACACCCCCTTTTATCATTTGACAAAATGGGGATCCCCCTTTTCTTTTTTCTTTGCATGTTTTAATTTTCCTTTATCTTTCTTCCTTTCTCTGTTCCTTCCTTTTTTCCTTCTTTTTGCTTCCTTTCTTTTCCTTTTTTCTTTCCTCCTTGTCAAAGTTTGGGATGTCAGGTTTTTGAGGAAGTGAGTACCTTCCTTCTCGGGCTTGACCCCCGACCCCTTTTTTCTCTGGCCTTCGTTGCTTGATCATTTTTTCTTCTATCAAGCTTCATAGGTCAGAGTTTTGTCTTCCTAGGTACCTCACCCTCGCCTGTTGCTGGTAGTGCCTTGTTTTTTGTCCATGTCATTTCATGTCATTTCAAATTAAATGCACTAACAATAATTTTAATACTGCATTGAATGCACCATTTAATGTAGGTTGGGAGGTCGTTGGAGGGAACTGTTAAAGGGTTTTTTGTTGCGCATTTCACCATTTATCTCAAAAATCCTTTGTGTTTGAGCTCTAGAAATGTCCTAAGTGACCTCCCTATTGTGAAAATCCACCATTATCGTTACCATTGTCAATTCTTTTGTGGTTCCTTGGTTTGTGCTTGCTCCTATGTGTGGCATGTTTTTTGGTTTTAGTGTTGGTGGGGTTCATGGTCGAATCATGTTGGTCAAGTGAATGGCACGTATGGAATTGGTGTTCTTTGCTCATCATTTCCCTCTCCTTCCTCACATTCATCTCTAGGTTATTTTTGATTTACTATTGTTTATTATGATTCAAAATCAAGGTCTTTTGGTAATGATTACTGGTTTTTGGATCATTGTATGTTTGGGCATTTTGCTTTCTTTGATTGATTTGGGTTTGGGAAGCTTCCTTTATTTTTTTGTTGTGGTTGTTTTAAATTTTTCTTTTTTTCCCTTTTGTTTTTTTTCTTTTTCTATTTTTGTTCCCTATCAAATCGATCCTACCTCTGACACGTCAACCAAAGATTTTTATGACATCCCCATCGGGCATCTAGCCTTAGGCTTTCCGAGGTATGCTTCATTTTTCCTAAATATTTAGGAAATATTGAAAAAAATTAGGTGTTGGGCATCAGTGGTTTCATTTACTCACTAAATCAAGGAATCAACATCATGTATGCCGAAAGTCTAACCCCCAAACCCCGACTTCCAAAACACTGATATGGACCTGATGAAATCTTGAGAAAACTTTCAAGTCTTTGTTGTTAGTGATACCACTTACCATATTTTTTATAAAGGTGAATGAGGTAAGGGATATCCCTGATCTCCGACTCTCAAACATCTGCACTTAAAAAAATCTATTTCAAAAGCCCTTTTTGGACTTTGAACGCTAGATGTTCCCTTTACAAACTTTTGTATTGAGGTAGGAAATAGCATAAAACCCTGACACCTGATGTTTGAAACTTCAAAACTAATAATTCTTGTCAGAATGATAAGTGGATAAACCCACCTTTAACAAATCCTTTTGAGAAGTTCAAAACAAGTTAAGGTAAAAATGGTCAAACTTTGGCTCGCAGATGTTCCTTCTACCCAAATAAAAATTATGAAGCTAGCATTAAGAAGTATCTTCAAAGCCCAATCCTCGATAAACGTGCATTATTTCATGCATCATAGATCAAGGATACCGCTTAAATCCAAATAAAATTAGAAGGAAAGAGGTATATGGTATACCTAAACCCCAAACCTTGAAATGGCCTTTGGGCGTCCCTAGTTGGGATGGTGTTTACAAAGGATGAGATTAACAAAATAAGAGGTAAACCATATACCTGAATCTCGATCCTTGAAGGTTGGAAACATAGATTATTCAAAGGGTTTTAACTTGTTTTATACAAATGGTAAAATGGGATCCCCTATTCCTTAAGGCTATAATTACAACTTAAGAAAAGCACACCTAATGGTAAAGGGTATAGGGGATCTCTAATCCTTGATGCTTGATAGATGGAGTAAACTAAAAATTGAACTCTTCAAAATAAATTTTATTGGTATAAGGTGATAGGTAAGACTAAAGGATGACCCCCAAAATTATTGAATGAACTCTGGACTTCTTCAAAAACAAGTTATGATTTGAAAATAAGAGATATATATCAAATAACATGACTTGTTTTGTAGCGCCATTTCCTTTTAATATATGTAAATGTTTACACATGGTGTTTGTGCATGTAGGAAGTATGCCACCTAAGGATCCAGAAGAAATGAAGTATCAGTACAAAGGTTATCATCCAATTTTGAAGATTTTTTCCCATATACTGACATTGGAGACATTGATCTAGGCCATGTGAACATAGATGAGTTAAAACAAAGAATCAACAATGAGGAAACCAGAACTTGTATGGCCACAACTTTGGAAAACTTAGGATTGGTGAAGGCTATAGTAATAGAAGATGGAGAGCGGGATCAAATCCTAGTTTGGGTGAGAGCAATAGAGTTTCGTGTCAGAATTTTGAATAAGTGCAAAAAAAGGTCAAAACAGTGACAGAAGCCAGGTTGAGCAAGCAATGAATAGTATTCACCAGATAGTAGAAGGATTGGCTTGCACATTCTAGGATACTCTTGTGTTGGTCAAAGAGAACAAGAAAATGGTTGAAGAAGTACAAATCCAAATGCAAGGGGAGGTCACATAGGAGGGCATTGACAAGATGGCCAATAAGAAGGTGAAATTCTAGTCTCTTTAGGAAGAATTAGAGACCTTCACAAAAGTACAATAGTAAATAGAGAAAAGATTAAAATCCAATTTCACGGAGGTCTAACCATAGAAAGAATGAATGAAGTAGTGTTTGTGTTTGTGGATAACTTTTCCAAGTGACTGGAGACAAGAGTGTTGCTGCTATTAGTAAACCTTTTGTGTTTTTTGTAAAATTTCAATAAACAGTTGTAGAATCCCATGCCTAGGTGTGAAGACTAGATCTGGCATTGGAAATTGTGAAGATTGATGGTGTAAATTCCCAAGCCTAGATGCAAGGATAAAGAGGGGCGTTGGATTTCTGATGAATAGTTATCAAACTTCAATTATATTTCAGTTTACTTTTCATTTCCTAAGTTTTAGCTTGTTAAACTGAACTCCAATTGGGGTGCCCAATTATGTTTTTATTTAAATTATAGTTTGCTTTCAATTAAAGACTCAAGCACTAGAGGTAGTTCTAGTTATATTTTTACTACATCCACAATTTTAGGAACTTATTTTCTATATATTTTCTATTCTCGATCATTTCAAAGGATCCGATTTTGATGTACTTTTTTGCAAACAAACAATACAATCTCAATGTGGATTTTTCCTATTGACTTTGTGGATTATCAATTTAATCAAATGGTTACACCTGTGTTGTATGCATTTTGATTTGACATCATGGTGATGGCATGAATGTTCTATTTCAATCTAAGTTGCCAAAATAGTGAGGTCTCATTGGTAATTATGCACTTAAGTAAGATTTCATCCCAGATCTATGCATGCTTAACGACATTATGATTATATGAAATCTAAAAATCTCATGTGGTGATTTGTTTCCTTTGAAGATTACACTGTTGTTATTAGTGAATGTATGAAATATTATTTGTTGTAATTGTGGTTGGGAGATCTTGCTTAAATGTACAAAAATGTTGGTAGAATATTTTTTATCATTGTCAGATTAGGTTAAATTTGTTTACATCTCATTACTCTACTTCTTTTTTATGTTTCTTTAAAATTAGTCTAAAATATTTGAAGAGCATTAAAATAAATACAAATATGCTAAAATATAAAATGCAATATGCTTTTATGAATTTTTGAAATCACTATTTTTGATTGCATATTATTTTATAGTAAGCTTTAAACACCAAAACCCTTTTAAAACACGTTGGTCACAATGACCCAGTTTTGTCCCAAGATGACTAAGAACTAGTTATACATGAACCTTGGAGTAGTCTCGGTACTTTCAAAGAGGGGAAATAAACCATTATTTCGTAGCATGTTATAAGTGATTAAAACCACCCTCAATAGGTACTTGATAAATAAAAATAGATTAAAGTATGTGTAACCACTTTCAAATGTTTTGAGAATAATTATTGTTATTTGTTGTCAGTTTATAACTTATTTTTAGTTGTTATTAAGGAAATACCTATTGATAGTTGCTACCTTTTAGCCTCTAGAGAATAGACACTCTAATAAGTAAGCTTGTGAAAAGTGTATGCAAAGTTTATTCAAGATGTACAAAAATTCCTTCTAAATATTGATCACTTCTTGTAACCATGCATCCAAGGTAGAGGGAAGGGTAGTGTTGAGTGTATGTGAAGCAATAGAGGAGGTATAGTGAGGTTGTGAGGTAAGGGGTGAACTCATGAACATGGATGTATGCAAGACATTATAGGAAGGATTAGTCATAGGATGGTATGGAAAATTCATATGAGCAATATCTTGGGAAAGAAGAATAGTAGCAAAAACATGAATATAGGGAATAATACTAGTGGCAATGTGGGTAGAAGGATGAGATGTGAATAGATCACTAGATGGGATGGATGTACTATAGTAATATATTTTGGAATGAGTATAGTTATCAATGAAGACATGTTGATGGACAAAGCCAATCGGGAAAGTAGGAGAGAAAATGATAGTGAGGATTCTACTAGGGGTAACAACAATGATCATGGGAGTGGTATGGAACTAAAGGTGGGATCATAGGAAGAGGATGGATGGGAAAATATACCATTATAATAGTTCAATAAAGAGCCAAAATCATGCAAAATATTTGTGCCATAAGGGAACCCCTCTAATGCCTTATAAAATAGTCTCATTAATTGATGAGGATATTTGGCTTATGTAATTGTATTAATTAGTGTTTGCCTAGTGAATAGTAGATCTTGTTTAACCAAATGGATCTCATGATAAGATTATTGTGGATTATCTAAGTGTCCTTTAATATGAACATCCAAATTATTGTTAGAATGGATGAACATAGTGGGATTTAAGCAAGCACTCCTCAAAGGAATATTTTGATCTCGAGTAGCTTGTGGCATACATAATGCACTATACAAAGGAAATAAAGAAATATAAGGCACTATATTCCACTTTTAGATTTATAAATTTAGAAAAAATAGAGGTATATTAGATTTGAAAAGTGAAACCCTAATGTATTATTTAAGAGTGGGTGGGATGGGAAAAAATGAAGGGCTCAATAATCCTAGGTAGAAATATATATCAATGAATAGGACCAAAAAACCTTAGAAAGATCTAGAAAAATAATACAATAAAAATTACATATTTGAATCCCCAAAAATTAATAAAGGTATAAAACCTAATTTCAAATCATAGGGGGTGTAGAATTCAACAATTTCACAAAAATGTAAAGGAAGATAATAATTTTCTTAGTGTGTTACCTAAATAATTAATTAAATGCTCTCAATAAGCACAATTTAACCTAGGTAAATATCAAAATAATATTTTATAATTTGGGAAAGTAAATACAGTAGATTAGGTTACTTAGTCATAGAAACATTGATGAATAATCAAATCTAATGTCATGTAGAGTTCAATAATCTAGTATTAAAAAATCTAGGTGTTCTCAATATACACAATCTATTGAAATCTTATGTAGGCTTGGAAATTTGTGTGGGTTGATTTTTCTTTGCATAAAATTTGTGCAATGTGTTGAACACGTCAAAGTGTTGAGAGGGGGGTGAATCAACATATACTAAAACTTAAATATTTATGTTTGCAAATTAAACATCAAAACACATTACCTGAAAGGAGAGAAGAATTTAAAACATGCACCACACAAGGACACCAAGATTTTTATGTGGAAAACCCAATGAGGGAAAAACCATAGTGAGAGTTAACTCACAATATATAAAGCTCATTGCTTACAAATATTGTAATGTTGTTTAAGGCTCACTACCTAAGGACTTGCAAAGTAAGGCATACAACCTTAGGGAAAGATACAAGGAGCTAATGAGACTCACTATCTCATAGCAGGATACATGAAAGTTATAATGAAAAATATGAGCATGAATTGCTATAAAGAAGCATCCAACATATGCTAATATTGCAATCCCTTTTTCGCGTAATCATTGGACATCATACTGATTTCACACACTTCATATTAACATACTACTCAATCTCAATTCTTTGTACTCAATTACCTTCACAAATAAATTTATTCTTCTATAAATACCCTCCACAACAACTCAAAACTCCAATTAGGTTGACTCCAGGATGACCTTTAGATGAAACATATAATACAACATAAGTTAGCTCCAAAAATATACATTATGAAGAGAAAAAGTGTTGTGGATCAACACATGACATAACAAGATCAAAAAACATCTGAACACATTCATCAAATAAAAACAAATTAATCAAGACCAACTACATATGAAGGAAACAATACTATCATCCAAGACAATGAAAACACCACCAAAACTGCCAACTAATCAAATTTTCACCATTGGGGAGAAACCAAAAGCATCATGTGGATCAAGATGCTAGCATTATAGTATATGCACAATACCTCTTCAACCATCTTTTGAAGTATCTTATCAATAAGTTTTGGTGCAAGAAGAAAAACATATTAGACTAATGAAAACAAAGCATGAAGACAGACTATAATGCTCAAATACTTAGGATATTGCATTGTTGTAAACAAAAAACACTTGATACTTAGACGGATGAACACATATACCTCTCTAAACATATACCAAAGTCTTCTCAACCATATCTATCACTCTGGAGGAATGCAAACAATTCCATTAATCCTCCATCAACACTTTATTGTGTCAGAGCACAGATCGACATCTTGACCAACCTTATCTTTTGAAATTCAAGATAAAATTTTGATCTAGGGGGAGATGCAAACCAAAATACCATGACTTTGTCTTAGAGTATACACTATGAATGCCTTAGAAAAAATTTTGAACCTTATCTCCATGTTTGGTACACCAAACAAGAATGATATCAAAGTAGACACATAGGAAACATATTAGAACAAATGTACCCACCTCTGCATCACACATAGACATCAGACTGATCACCATTCTTCCTCATACTACACTGTTGTCTTGCACTGGCTGATATATTTGTACATCAACTATCTCTAGAGTATTATACAATATTCAACACATATAATAGATATCAATGACAACACATCATGAGTTGAAACCAATGACAACGGATATTTCCAAAAATATCCCCCTTTGTCATTGATGGCAACACACATATATTTAAAAGAATTCTCTCCCCCTTTAATAAGGGAAAATGGCATAATATCTTCTACTTATGTCAGCCCAAAAAAATGTATGAAATCCCCTTGAGATGGAGATGCCCCAAATCAAATACTATGCACAAAATATCTTCAAAAAAAGATCCTACAATCTTTCACAAAATTATACAAAGACAAAATTGTCTTATCTATATCTTTGTAACTTCCTTAGAAGGTAGAACATTTTTGTAGATTACCTTTAGGTGTGCCAAAATTGCAACCCAATTTTATTTTACTGATGAAAGAATCTGGTTCTGACATTCAAATTGCATGCACAAATCCTCAACCGCATCCACACTGCTTGGAGCCTTCATTTTCTGATCAACTCTTTCTACTTCAACAAGCAACCCAAATAACGAAGCAAGTCTTAGGTTGACTACTTCCCTTAGTTGAATGAACTATTTCTTTAACTGTTCTCTCTAGTCTATAAGCAATGATAACTGCACATGAATATTTCCTATTTGAGCTCTTTTTGATCCATCCTTATCCTTTGATTGATCATATATCCCAACCATTTGTGTGATCTGTGACTTAACAAAGTCAATTTGGTATTTAATGTTCTTGGTGGAATTTGGCCATTTCAAGAAAAATTGATATAGAGTTGTAACTTCATCAATATATCCCTTAAACATTTTTAGATTCTCTTGTATTTTGTTGTGTGCATTGGCACACCGATTAGATACATTAGCCATTCTTTTGTCATTTATCTTCCTCAAGGCCTCTTGTTTTTCCTTTTTCTACATGTGAGAAGAATGATCTTTGAAAGAATCCATTAAAAGTTTCAGCTTTTGTTCTAGAGACAACGAAGAGTCAATGTTTACCAATGGTAAAACTTCTTGAATGATCTTCACAACATCATCAATTAATCCACTCTTCTTCACATGTTCCTATAGAATCTCCTTGCATCTAAGCATGCAAAATATCACCAAGCTATAACTTATGGAGGGGATAAATGTTTGACAAGTCAACTTGTCCCTCATGAGTAGGTTGCAAAAGTTGGGGTGTTAACATGGGTTGAAACTACATCTATAATCCTAGTAGGTCCTTGAAAGAATTTGAAGATGTAGAACCCTGACCTAAATACATAGAAGAATATTGCTTCTCAATTGACTTCTCCTTTGAATTTTGAACATTCATAAGATCATCCTCTTTCTTTTTCTCATCATTCCCTAAATTCTTCATAAGAGGAATATTATGTTCTTTACTAGAATTAGTGTTCCCTAGAGTAGGGACACTCACTTCACTTTTATCTCCTGCACCTTGTGCACCAATATTCACCAGAGGAGCAGTCTCACCATATTGCTTATCATTTTTCTCTTTTACATCACCATCTGTCATATTTCCCTAAAAATTTGACAGATCTATGTCTTGAGTAGACACATTAGGTATATCCTATAGGATAATATCATCTAGAGGAGCTTGATCCTCAAAAGTTACCTCAACCTTCTTCATTTCTTCAAGAATCTTGGTCGTATTTTCTTCCATCTCTTTCTCTTCTTATATTTCTATCTCCATACTAGAGACTTCTTGCATTCTATGCAAGTCGAAGACACCTCCTTCTTACAGTCTAGAGGCTCCTTGTACTTCTTCCTAATTAGATATGTTTTTTTATTTGTATTTTCTAGATTAGGCACTTGCGGATCAACATCAACTTTACTTTGTAATTAATGATTTTACTTGTGGCATCTTTAGTCTCACTTTGAACCTTCATTTTGACATCTCCATCCATGCTCATTAGCAGATTTATTCTTCTTTTAGTGCGGAGCTCCTTGGCTTGTCTCTAGATAATCTTTTGTTTTCTTCTTGGGAGATAGAGATCCCAAAATTTTCAATTTCTTGTTGTTTCAATTCTTCATCAACCTTGATAGCTTCTTCTCTTCTCTGCCTCAAAGCCTTGGTAAGGCTATTTGGAGCATTCTTAGTAATGTCATTGAAGTTAATGTTCTTCAAGGACATCCAAATATGACAATCTTCTCAATTATCTTCTTGTCTTTTGAAGGGACATCCAGATACAACTCCATTGTACTATCCAATATGCTATACTCAAAAATTCCATTAAATATGGCCCCAAAATCAAGGGGTTCATGTGTAATTAGAGGGGTTTTCTCAGCTTCTTCTTTTGTAATCTTCTTTCCTCTCTTCTTTTGCAAGGATATATCTTCAATTTTAATTTCTTCCTCCTCTTTTGGTTCTTCTCCATCAGGTTTCTTTTATCTTCTTCAATTTCTCCATTGGTTGCTCTCTCAATAGCTCACATAGATCAAAGTTGGCACCTTCCTTTACTATTTGATGTGTCGTGTGAATTGCAGTGGCAGTGGCAGACCCTTCTTTGTTTATGAAGTAAATCTTATATGTAATCCCATTGATACAAACTGGAAAGTGGGATCAATTATATCCTTTACTGTTAGGGTTCTCTTGTCAAATTTAGCGCTGGTGAGCTCCATAACCATTTCATTCTTTATAGACTTTAGCATCGAGACTGGTTCGGAGGCACAAAGACCAATAATAACCCTAATTGCATCTTTTGTGATCATGTAGGGTTTGTCTAGCCAAATAAAATTATCATGAATGTGGCTCAAGATAATTCTTACCCATTCCTTGCAATTGTAGAAGTGTGTAAAGTATTTCAATATTTCCAACCCGTTCACAACAATATTCACATATTTTGGATTGTATACTCCATTCTCATTCAGTAGCTCATACTAGACTACTTCAAAGGATGAAGTATGGTCAATCTCATTGAACTAGGCATGGATGTAAATCCTTATATCTTCACAGTACACAACATCCATTGGAACATTTGAGAATGCACCATCTTTGTCCACTTCCACTGCCTTGAAAGGAAACTTCTTGTATTTGAGCCAAAGTTTCTCAACAATGTTAATTACTTGAGGTTTCGCCATTAGAATTCCTTCAAAAATCTTCAAACATCACAACAAGGGTTTTTCACAAATACCTTGAGAAACTAAGCACTCTTCTTCTTCACTCTAAAACATAGATGCTCTTTATTGTAAATGAGATCAAATGATCCCAAAAATCACATAAAATGCCTTTCAAAAGCCCTAACTTTCTGTCGTAAATACTTTCACACTTTGTTAGGTAAACCCTCTATCGGATTTCACTATGTTGTCACAGGGATAAAATGAAGCTCACCACACCCCTGTAAAAAATTCTCTTTCTCTAAAACCATCATCAATAGATTCAATATTGTTTAGCAAATCTACATTCTATAGGAATTCTTCCAATTCTTCTCCTATGCTGAAATATTCAACATCTTGTCCTTTTCAAGGGGGCTAAAGGGTTTTCAAATCATAGGTCCCCCTGAGATAATGTTCTATCTCAGTTTTTCTTAAGATCTTGTGAAAAATACACAAGTGTAGAATCATCCTTCTCATTTTCCTAAACTTTTTTTTCCTTCCAAACATTTTCATTGCCATTCTTTTGTTGATTAATGTCAGTCTTATTTTGAGAAGTAGAAGGTCTGACATTCTTTCCCTTGCAAAACCTTGCAATATGTCTTGATTTATTACAATTGTAGCAGATGATACTGGATTGCAGAGCATAATTACTTCTTCTCACATCAAATCTATGACCAAAAACCCTATGACCAAACCTGTTGCATGTGTAGTAGTAACCATAGAAGGATTAAGAAGTCATATCGTCCTTATCACCTTACTTCTACATTCATTAGCCTTATGACCAAATTTATTTCAAGCATAGCACTGACCATGAAATGATTGAGAGTCCATAGCATTGTACCAAGGAGGCATAAATGAATTCTAAATTCTCTTGCTTCTACACTCAGTAGCCTTGTGTCCAAAATTATTGTAAGAATAACAATAGCCTTGGAAAGATTGATTGAACCTAGCTTGTAGTGTCGAAAAATGTACACCTTTACATTTTCTCTATGTTTGGGTCCCTTAATTTAATTGGACTTAATTAAGCCTCTAATTGGCCCAATTATGAATTTAAAAGCCTAATTAATCTTGTTTTTCAAAATGGAAACTTGTATTAAACAATTACAAACATCAATTAAATTGCCTTGGAAATTTGAGTGTCCTAGATTTAGGTCCTAGGACGCATTCGCCCAAGGGCGAATGGTTCCTCCTTAAGTTGAGGATCTCAAATTTTAATATGTTTTTGGTAGAATTTTTATGATTCAAATTCAATTTTCAATTCTTAGCCTTTGATGTTTAATTTTTGAGAAATTAGATAATTACCTATAAATACAAGGTCTTTTTATCAATTCAATATCTAGAAGCAATCTAGAACTTTTTGACAGAAATTCTTATGAGAAAGTATTATTGTCAAAAGTTTTAAAGAGCAGATTTATTAGTCTTCTATATTAGCATTCAAGATCTCAAGCATCATGTCAAATTTATTTGCATCTATGCATGTTTTTGGAGCTAACATTATGATGTAGGTTTCAAGTATTCAAGTCAAAATTCAAGCATCAAGATCAACATCCAATCAATCCATTTCATGCAAGATCAAGACCGTGGAGAGATGTGTTATATTTTCATCCTCTAAGGGTTGTCATTCAAAGGTTTAGTGAGTTGCAACATGGCATTGTTCATTCATCATTCCTTCCATTCATGTTTTATTTCATTTCAAGGTTTAATTACCAAAACAGGGTTTGACCAAGGCAAACCCCCATTCACCAAAACACATTTTTTTCCCTTTTTATATTTGTAGATTTATAGGTGAAGAAGGATTGAAGATTGATCAAAAGTGCAATTTTGCAAAGTTTTCAAAGTTTTCAAGCCATAGAAACTCGTACAATTTAATTCTAACTTTCTGACTGTGAGATCCAGAGGAATCAAGAGTACAAATCTAGGAGTAGAGGACTATCAAAACATATTTTGGATCCTTGTAGCAAGACCCATTTTCCTTAGTGTAAATATGTCCTAAGAGGACACTCAATAACAACTTTTGATGATAGGTGCATAGTGTCTTAACCTTCTCAGATCTACTAGAATTTTTTTGATTATGTTTATGTTATGCTTTAAATTGATGATTCAAGTTTCACATTGCACAATTGCTTTCATTTACTATTTTTAGTTTTTCTCCCCAAAGTACTGTTTAGATAGATTTTCCCCATCTTTGCATAAGGAAAACAACAAGATATACATTAAGGTTGAATCACCTAAGGGTTGAAAGTCAACATTATCCTTTGGGGATCTCTTTTTCCTAATGAAATTAATAGAAAGATAGGTGAATAACCCCATTTCCCCCATTTCATTTGATGAACCTATTTTTCCTATGTTTCACCTAGTAGGGCATGTTGTCTAGCTAGTGGAGGACCTTTGAATCCTTTTTGTCTTTGGACATGAATGAATCCACTTCCTTTCTTACTGTCTTGATTTGTCTTTGCATCTCTGGGGGATGTCTCCTTAGTTTCTTTAGTGCAAGATTTCTCCTCCTTTGTTCCAGGCTTTGCCTCTACTCTGAAATTTTCATATAAGTTTGCAAAAGCACTAGATGATGGACTTTTTCCTTTTTGGAAACCAAGACCATATTTTTATTTTGATGGATTTTGAGAGTTAATCAACTCATCAAGAATTACAGAACCTCCTGTCATTTTAATCCTTTATCAATTTTCTCTTTTTCTTTTCTAGTTCATTTCTTAGAGTGACAATCTCTTCCTCAAACTTTGAACATTCAACGTATTTATAATTGAGCTTTGTATTCAAGCAATCCTCAATCCTCTTTCCTTCTTCAACTTTGAATTTAAAATTAGAGATCACATCTTCTCCCTCCTTGAGTTTAATTTCACATCCTTTATCTCCTATTTGAGCTTTCTCTTTGCCAATTTCTTCTTTTGATCTTCCAACTTGTGCCTTCAATTTGGAAATTATCTCCTCTGATTTTTAAAAAATTGCCTCATATTTCATGTTTAGTGTTCTTTATTCATCCAAATCTTCAAGAGCTGATCAAAGTTCTAACTCAAATTCTACCTCATAGTCATCTGGATTGATGTCCCAACCTTCAAGTTCCATTGAATCTAAATATGGTTCTAGAATAAACATATCATTGATCTTTACTATAGACCCCATTTGTTCAAGTGCATGATCTACCTCACCTATTAGGATTCTCAAAGGTGTTTGGATCTGATACCAATTGTTGAACACATCAAAGTGTTGAGAGGGGTGCATGAATAAGCATATACTAAAACTTAAACATTTCCATTTGTAGATTAAACATTAAATCACATTAACTGAAAGAAGAGCAAAAATTAAAACATGCACCACACAAGGAAATCAATATTTTTATGTGGTGTTGGGTGAATATTTTGTAATCCATTTACAAATTATGAAATAGTGATTTCAGCCACACTTATTATGAGATAAATCTCTCCTCTCAGAAAGGGGAGGCTCCCTTCTTATTGCTCACTACAATTAACTAGAAACTAAACTAAAATATATACATTGTGATTATCCATGGGGGTTTCTCCATTAACATATCCTCTTGTTTCGGGATAAGAGAAACAAAATAACAATGATATCCTCAAATAAAACTAGTTAGAGCCATAATAGTTGATACTCGCAAGTACCATCAAACAAAAGTAACTTAGAAAAACCCGTTGAAGAACAAACTCTTTAGCTACTTTCCCATGATGATTCTAGGATGATTTCAAGAGTAAACGTATTACCAATTGTAGCACAAAGTCTATCAACTACCAATACCAATGATTCAAAAAATGAATAATTACAAGCTCAGATTCTTGTTAATTCTTCACCAACAAATGCTTTCAACACACAAACAATTCCAAGACATCAATATAATACCAAGTTTATAAAGCTTATCTTGAAATCCCTTCCAATCATAATATAGAAATGCCACTTATTCCATTAACAATAAGAAAGATCGAGAAAAAATGACATAAGAATACTCTTGCTCTAACAATCTTGATTCAACACAAAGTCTAATATCAAAATATGCCTTCTTTTCATTAATAGATTTGTATTTTCAATTCAAACTCAATGTCTCAAAGTTGAGAAATAATTTTAGCAACACTTCATTGCAAATGATTAAAGGTGAAAAATACAAATGAGGTCTCTCATATTTATAGATGAGAGCCAAGAGCTAATCTAGGAAAAATTCTAACTACTTTGACTTATTCAACGGAATAGTCCTTTTTGACTCAACACTACTGTTGTTTTTACATGTAATTACATTAGTACAAAATGGCATGTAAAAATGTCGACGCCTATTTACATAATGCATGTGAAAAAGCATAAAATTAACTAACTTTGGAAATAAAAAAAGATTATTATTCCACACTTTGAGCCAAGAAAACCTCATATTTCTTCAAGATCTCTTGCATCATTGATCCATCTGGTCCTGAGGTGTAATCGTTGATAGTATGGGATTTAGTAATGGAATTCTTTGTAGAGGAACAAGCCTTTTTGTATTGTTCCAGATGGGTCTTGAGGTTATGCGAGGTTAACTGTATATCACACAAGGTGTGCATGGAAGCCACTGAAAATGCTTTATCTTCAACCCGCTTCTGGATTGCTTGTTTAAATTCTTGGATAATCTCACTGGTATGAAGGAATGTATGATCATCATCAAGAAGCTTACTAGGAAATTCTCCAAATTTCTTCACCAAGTTCACATGATTCTCTTCAATGTCTTCTTGGACTTGTTGCATGTCCTTGACTAAGTTCTTGATTACATGTATGTGATTCCTGATTTACTCCTTGACCTCCACGTATTTAAATTTGACGAGGATGATACCAACCTCAACTAACTTAGTTTCACCTTCTTCAGCTAGACCCAATACTCAATATTTTTTTCCATCTCCTTTTGTCCAATGGAAAGTGTATTCACTATCTTTTCCAACTCAAGTTTCACTTTTGACATTTGAGCAATTATTTCCACTACAATAGTCATGAACTGTGATCATTGCTCAATCATTTTGTCCACAAATTAATACATAACCTTACCCTTTGAATAGTACTTCTCTACCTTCTAGACCAAATGTTCTTCTATGCTCATTGCAACAGGTTCTACAACCTCAGAAGACTGTGTGATTCTTCTTAGTACAGAGGTGAGATGCTCAGCTTTCGCCTTATACAGATCTTTAGATTGTTTTATCTTATCAAAATTCTCCATTAATGTAGTCAAAGATGTTTGAGCATCTTCCTTCACACTTATGTGCATGATTATCCCCAATTCAACTCTTGTAAAATTATATTCCTCTATGTTAGTTTCCTTGTGACTTTTACCTTGAGGAGGTTCTACCACTTCTACATAATTATATCCAAACTTGTCCATGTATGTAGCCTAGAGAGAACCTTTGGCTTCTTTTTTCCTTTGGGCTTCAATGACACCAACTCTCCAAAGTCAAACTCATTTGGAGAAACTTTCTTCTTTTTCCTCTTGGGGTTTTGTGCAAAAATCCATGGAGGAAGAGGTGAAATACCACTTTCTGGCCCTGTTACCATTACCTGAGTTACACATGTTTCTTTAGACACAAAATTAGTAGTCATAATTGTAGAAATCTTAGTCATCACAACACCAAAAATGTATACATTAGATGCATCCTATAGTGATTCATTCATGAATCGATCAAACTCTAATTGTGAAGAAATATCAAATGAGGGAGATGAAAAACTAGGAATAGAAGATAGAGAACCAGAAGTAGCCTCTACATTTTGTTTAGGATTGTTGAATATTGATCTCGAGGAAGGAGATGAATGAATTGTATGTACAAAAACCTATGGTACAATGGTATATGGTGGTAAAATTTTAGAAGGAGGGATAGTTGCAAAAATCAAGGAAGAAGTTACTGCATGAGGTGGGGAAGACACTATGATAGTGATATGTGAGGAGGTTAGTGGAGAATCTTGTGGGATATTCTCCTGAGGATAATTTTGCACCTTTTCCTCTTTTCCTTCTTCTTGTTCTTGTTTGGCTTCTTTTGTTGATGGTTCCTCCTCTATAGGTTGCTTTGCAAGTGACGTTGTAGATCCTTTGCATGTAAACTTAACTTTAGGTCCCTTGCGATGCACAGGGGAACCTTCCTTATTCTTCATACGAAGTTCTTGTTTCCTTCATGCTTGTTCTTTTGGGCCTTCTTCCTCATATCATGTATTGAATGTCTTTAGCTTAATTCATTTAATTTGCAACCATATGTTTGTGCTTGCCAAGATAGGGATAAACCTTTGTTTAATTGAAACAACCTCCTCTTGAGACCATTGAATGGAAGGAAAAGGTGTGTTTGCTATTTGTTTTTCCTCATAAGTGACATTTTTAATATCACCAATATCCACTAAATCTATAGGGAGGTCGGCTAAACGAAGATTGGATATTTTCTCTACAATGAACCTACAGTAATCCATTCTCCTGACATCTTCATCATCTCTACATTCTCCCAAATGTCTTCAACATGGTAGACATGTGTATGAATTTTCCTTATCTTTCTCTTCATCCCTTTGTAATCAAAGTCCAACCTTTTATTGAACATTTTAAGAGTGACTATTTGCATCTCAGATTCTACTACTTTCGCTTTAGGCATTGTTTGTACTAAGTACCTTCCAATGGTGATAGGGAATTTAAACCTTGGCTTATGGATTGTTTGTTGCTTGTTATGTACAAAAATAACTTGTCTACATAAATCCATTAGTACAATTTTATCAATAGGATACCTTGGCAACATGTAAGGATATCATGTTAAGCAACCAACCCTAAGATAGGTGAAAGTAGGAAATTGTAAGAAAATGCATCCATATTTGTTTACTACTTCCCATGCCTCATCCAAAACTCTTCTCTTTTCCAGTGATGGATCAAACATATACAATAATGGTGCAAAGAAAGCATCATTCACCCTTCGTAAATGGTGAATGCTTCCTTGAAGGGTGGTTTGAGAATAATTTTTATATACAGGCACATATCTTTTGTCCCCTTATGATGTTAAGCCTGGATATTGTCTCATTGTAGCTACAACATACACTAGGTATGAAGTCATGCAGAACTTCAAGGAAGTGTGTGCCTTAATAATTTGATCATGGATCGCGTCACTAATCTGTTCACCCCAAAAGATGCGTTGCTTATGCCTCTTGATAATCTTAATATACTCATACATCCATTCTTGATATGTTGAAGAAGTTGGCAAACCCTTTACCCTGCTCAAAAGAGTGATTAATTCATTCACCTCTTCCACAAAATCACTATGGGGGAAGCTTTTAAGCCATCTCACCAAATTAGGCCTTGGAGTCTATAACCACTTAGTATTGATCAGTTTCTTAGATGCCTCTTGATCCTTGTCATAAGTTTCCTGAGCATGCTCAATGGTGAGATCTGTATAGGTCTCCATGTTTGGAACTTGAAACATCATATCAAATAAATCTGCATCAAGTCTCATCATTATGTGGCCTGAAGAATCTATGACACTCCTATCTTCTCTGACATATTGAGAAGCCACTTGTAGAACAAATTCAAAAAAATGAGCTACTACTGGGAATGAGGAAACCAAATGAACATTTCTATTAACCATTTCCTTCATCTCTTGGTCTAGAGGTTATTTCTCTATTCTCTTGATGAATTCATCCATGTCCACATGTCCTATCTTTGTATCCTTGATTTCATTAATTTTAGATGAAAGCACTATAATCAGGAAAACACCTTGGTATTTGTATTTCATGACAACCTTCTTGCTTGAAGATGGAGATGACTCAGTTGTCATTGAATGAACTAGGAAATGCTAATAACTGGAAAAGAAAGTGTAACATGCCAATTGTTCTACAAAGATAAATTCTCTAAATTTTACCTTTAAGTGAATAACCTAGGTACATTTCTTGATGCAATAAAAAAATTTCTTCCAAAGAGATATTTAATGAGCATAAAAATACAAAAAATATTTCCAAACATTATTCTCTTTCATAACAAACATATTTACATGCTTTCAAAGATAAATTACAAATATAACATACACAACTTTTCTAAGCTTCTTTCGATAATATCTACAATAGATGTACAATGATCCAGGAATACTCCCTCAAACCTTGGCTGCCAAATGAAGAGGAGAAGAATCACTCAAGTACTTTTCCACCATCCACAGACTCTTATGTGGTCCCCCACACATCTGCCACATATGGCAAGATGGCTCTACCCTTCAACGAAGGAGTTGGTTTGATAACCTCATAACTGTGGCCTATATGAACTCAGTGTTGTGCCCTGCATGAATAGAACTTATATACATCCTAACTTGTATGGAAATCATGAACTATCATGCATAAAACGTACACAACAAAATTGACAGTGTAACCAATGGAAAATTACACTACTTTGGCCAAAGCTTCATATAAAAAGTCATCCTAGATCACATACACTTCCCTAGCTCGATTTGTCTCAAGATCAATTGTACACTATGCATAGGTAATCCCTTCTTGAGGTATTATTTAACCATAGGAACAACCTATTCCTCTTATGTTTATAGAATATCTATTAAGTACATTCCTACACATAAGCTATACTCATCATAAGGTTATTTATTCCCATGAGTAGCCTATGTACTACCTATAGTTTTGTTCCACAAACAATTTGCAACAAATAACTTCATAGTTAATTAAGCTTCTTCATTTCCTAGTATTAAATACTAAAGAACCCAATCACTCCTCAATATGGAGTATGTACAAATAATATCTTGCAATCACATTGACAAAGAGAAAATATTTTTTTTTACTTCAAATAAGAAATGACAATATTTCCCTATACTAGTAAATCTAGGATTTACCACACAAAACAAACATTAACATTCAATCTTTCCAAATAGAAAAACACAAAAGAATAGATCACATGCTTGTGAATGCTTAAATCTAATTGACCAAACTTGTTCTCTACTCCGTTCCTTTCCAATATCAACTTACTAAGCTTCTCTTCAATACTCCAATCCACCCAAGAAGTAAGTCACAATAACTCTCTTACTCTAACCTCACAATTTACTCTCAACTCTAAATATGAATAACTCTGATATAAAAATAGCATAATGCATGTATGATCAACATCCAAATGAGAAATTTTAATGCTGAGAGTAGGAGCGTGGGACAGAGGTAGAAGTTTTGAATCCACAAATGGAGAGGGAGTTGATGATGATGAACCAGATGGTGGGTCTCTGGAGGCCATCAAGGAGGTTGCGTCGAGAGCCTTGTTGCCTACTTTTTCCTGGGACATGGTTCCTATTGCTGTAGTCATGGGTTCCCTGGAGGCAGTGTGGCTTGGGGTGGATGCCTTTATTGCCTGATTCTGCTAGCTTAATGGCCTTGGTGGTTTTTGGGGAGGCAGGGAGGATGTGTTTCCTCCTCTCCTCTTTGCTTTGGGCATGGATGCTTCTTCGGGAGGTTGCGCTATTGTTTCTAAGACTCTCCTCTTGGGATCCTTTCTTTCTCTGAGAGGTTGGAGTGGCAACGCAGGTCTTGTTGTGGCAAAGGTTTTATGAAATTTGTTAAGGAAGGTGAAGTAGATTCTAAAGAAAATGGTGGTTGGTCGGTCATCTCCATCAAGGTTTTGGAGCAAATTGTTGTTTTTGTTGTGGATGGCCTGACTTTGTCTCTGGGTGGGTTTGTGCCTGTGTTTATTGCTAGCCCCTGTTATGTGGTCTTTGTTGTAGCTTTTTTTGTTGTTGCAGTCATGGAGGGCATCCAAACTGGATCAAGGTTCATGGCTTATCTTGAGCTGTTGATTTTTCTTTTCTAGCACTTGGCTTGGTGGGTGTTCTTAGATGGACAGTGGTCTCCTCTGTTCCTGCTCTTTCTTCCTCTGTTTCTTTTGGGATTTGTTTTGTTTCAATGCTTTCTGGTCTCGTTGTGGGCTTGTCTAGTGTGGGGGTGGTCCCCTACAGGATGTTCAGGGTTGTGGCTTATTTTGGGCTTGGACCAATGTGTCGAGGCTGAAGGTGTGCTTTCTTGTTTGGCTACCTCCTTGATTCTTCTTTTCCTGGTGTCCTCTTTCCTTGGTGGAATTGTGTTGCCTGCCTTTGACCTGGTGCAACCTTCTAGTTGCTTTTTTTCTAGGCATGTTTTAGCCTTTGGTGGGGTTTCCTCTGTTGCTCCTCTTGTCTCAGAGGATGCTTTGTTTAAGTGTTTTTCTAGGTTCCCCTTCTGTATTTTGATGATGATGAGATTTGTGGGGGAGTTTCTTTTTTTCTAGTGTGGGTTGTTTCCTTTGGAGGCTTTTTTGAAGGTTACGGTGTGTGTGCCCTCTTTGTTGAAGGTTGTCTTGTTCTTTAAGCCTGGCCTCTTATCTCCTTCTCTTTTGAAGCCTAAGTTTGTTGTGTGTACTTGTCCTTCTAGAGTGGTTTATTTTGGATGGATTCTTCAATTGATTTCTTCTCTAGAGGTGAAGATTGCTCTTGCTAAGGTAGAGCCCGCTCCTTTTGAGGTGGAATTGTTTGTTGCAGGTCCAGTGGAAAATTTGAGCTGCTTTGGTTGTTCGAGCTCATGCATCTTCCTCTCCTATAGAGGGGGGCCCTGTCCTATAGAGGTGGAGTGTGGGATGGCTGCTCAGTTTAGACAGAGTTGCAAGATGGTTGCTGATTTTTAATTTTTTGTTATTTTGGGTTTGAGGTCCCAGTCAAAACCTATTGATGGCTCTCTTTTTGGTTTGAGGTCCCTGCCAAAACCTGATTGTAAAGGGTTCATGGTCCCTTTAAAACCTGTTATGGGGTCAAGGTCCCTGAAAAACCTAGTTAAGGGTTTAAGGTCCCTTAAAAAACCTTTGGGTTTAAGGTCCCAGTTTTAGTTGATTTGTGGGTTCAAGGTCCCTGATAAACCTTTGTGCAGCTGGTGCTTTCTAGTCTTATTCTTAGTGTTGATGCTGATGGGCTATTGATGGTATTTGGATTATCTTTGGTGCAACATGTTACTCTTGGATAGGGTTTCTAGTCCCTTCAAAACTGGTCTGTAATGGGTTTTGAGTCCCATAAAAACCTGCTTTTCTTCATCAAAAACATCCAATTGAGAAGATTAGCTCATCTATTTGTACAAAAAAATTGATACATTGATGCCTATGGGTATGGTAAACAAATTGACACCACACAACAATATAATTCAACTCAACACTTCCAACAAAAATGTGGCAGTGATTCAAGTAAATACTCAACTAATGAAATAACAAATTGACCTCTTATTGAACTAGCTATGGTTTGACCTATTCATTTTTTCTCATGTTTATCAACTAGAAAATTGACTTCCAGCAACAAACTTCTATTTGGTTTAAGAAATTCATAATTTGGCGCCACCCAAATGCCTCATTCCCTATTAACTTGGTCATTGTCTTCTCACAGAAGAATAAGTATCATTCTTATTTCTGCATTTAAAGCTTTTGACTTGGTCTATGTTTTGCACTCAACACTTTAACAAAAGTGTCAACTCCATTCAATTCATGCTTATCGACTTGACAACCCGTGTGGCATCTTATTCTCATACTATACGTTTTATACACTTGTTGTGATATATTCACTTTACCACTATGTTTACTTGCTATGCTTTATGTGTTGGATCCATTATTCCATGGCACAGATTTAATATGCATATATGCACTTTGTTAAAAATAGTGCTATAATATTTTCATTCAAACACTTTATACAGCGTATAAACTTATTTATATATTTATATATATATATATATATATATATATATATCACTATATATATGTATATATATATCACTATATATATGTATATATATATTAACACCAATTAATAACAAGTCATTTAATATTTGAATAAATATTTCCATGATGTCATTTAAAAATAACATTATATGTATATACTTATATACATATGTACATATACATGCATATATCAATTTACATGTATGGACGTCCTATTACATCAATACAAACACGTATGTCAATATGTGCATATATGTATATATGCATATATCACATATATACATTTACTCATACAATCATTCACAAATATTTTCTAACCTATCGATTAGTCATATATACATTTGATGTATATATCCATATATATACATGTCTTATTTGTCCATTTTATACCCTTATGGCCATGAGCAATCTGTCCATAAGCATGTAGAGGTACATCTACCTTCATATACTCATGTACGTATGAAATCATGTTCATGGGAGTATCATTGACATGCATATGTATACATATATACATTATGTGTGTATATTTATAATCGATTACATAAAGAACATATAAGAAAGAGCTTTCACCAACCAAGCACTTAACACAAATCCAATCACTCTCAAATGAGATCACTACCTACCTATAACATGAACAAACCAAACTAAGGAATGACTTACCAAATTCCCAATACCTTGACTTGACTTAACCATTCTATGTGTGAGTGTGTGTGAGTTCAGTTTAGGCCTCATTAAGGGTTATCAAACCAAATCCTTCTCCTAGGTGATACTTCCCCTCCTTCCGAAGGCTTGATCCATGTATCTGCATTCAACTTAACACAGCTGCAATAGTAGTTAGTCGTTCACAATACCATCATTTACATCATATAAATCATCATTGAAATATCAAATTCAATAAACATCATTTCCACATATTCATTTCAATATAACATCAAATCAAATTAGCATTCATTCATTATTCTCCTAATGATACAATTAAACAAAGTACAAGCACTTGAATTCCAATCAGAATTGCAAACACATTCATATATTCAATATTTTAACAATCATAGTAATAGTAAATAGGTAAGGCACAACGGGGTGTAACATATCCCCCCCTTTTTAATCATCATCCTCGATGATTTTATATAGCAACATAGAATAACCAAAACAAACACAACATTATTTTTTCAAGCCTTACCAAAAGCATGCAAGACATGCAAAAACTTTTGCTCAATTTCTACATACTGGACCAATTGGACTTTGCATTGCAAAACCTCCCTATTATGCAAGCGAAGCTTACATGTTTCGAGCACTTCTAGAGGCTCAATTGTTACCACTTCGGGGTCCTGTACCTATAAAGCATTCCAATCAATTACATGATTATTACCTAGTACATATTTCTTTAAGTATGAGACCTAAAAAACATTATGCATTTGAGCAAGATCTGGTGGAAACACAATTCAGTAAGCAACAATGTTTACTTCCTCGAGGACCTCAAAAGGACCTACATAGTGTGGAGCTAGTTTGGATGACCCTTTTTGAATCAACATAGCTTTTTTTCATATCATTGGCTTCATCTAGCCTTTGCTTAATAATTATAACTTTTTCCTTCATTTCTGACATCTCTAGACCAAGAATCACCCTATCTTCAAGTTTATCCCAACTTATAGTCGTTCAAAAATTTTGTCCATATAATGCTTCGAAAGGAGCCATCTTAATTGCATAATGATAGGAATTTTTGTATGTAAATTCCACCAAAGGAAAATAATCTTCCCACTTGTATTGTTGATTGATGCAATACATCCATAGTAGGTCTTCCAATACTTGGTTTACTCTTCCTATTTGACCATCCATTTCCAAATGATATGTTGAACTTATATTTAACTGGGTTCCAAGTGCAGAAAATAAGGTTTAACAAAACCTAGAAGTCACACGTGCATCCCTATTTGAGATAATCTTCTCAGGAATACCATGCAATCTAAACACCTCTTGAATGAATTTGTGAGCTATAACAGGAGCTCCATTCGTCAAATTCCTAGGTATGAAATGCGCTACCTTTGTAAGCTTGTCCACTACCACTAGAATGGCATTGTGCTTATTCCTTGACATGGGTAATCCTTGCACAAATTCCATACTAATGACTTGCCACTTACTCTCAAGAATATCATGTGGATACAATAGTCCTGGAGGGTGATGATGTTCAACCTTCACTCTTTGGCACTCTAAGCATTTAGCCACAAATCTTGCAGCATCTCCTTTCATCCCTTTCTAGAAATATAATGGCTTCACATCAGCCAACATTTTTTCCACTCTAGGATGTCCTAAGTATGGTGCTTCATGAACTTCCACACAAGATTCCTTAAGTCTTCAGAGTTGGGAACATATATTCTTCCTTTAAACCTTAGCAATCCATTGGGTTCAAAGTGATATCCCTTGTACCTTGCATCTTTCAGATCTTCTGTGAGTGCTTGCATAACTTTCTCATAGTACTCATCATCCTTTCACTTTTGCAACACTTGGCCTTTAAAGTTCGTTTGAATTGTGACTATTGAGGCAAGATGTCTCATACAACCTAAGGCATCAACAACCCGATTTTTCCTTCCCTTTGATGTAGTTGATATTGAAGTCATAATATGATATCAACTCTAACCATCTTCTTTTTTGTGCATTTAGATTTGGTTGAGTGAACAAATACTTCAATCCATGATGATCAGTTTTCAACTCAAAAGGCTTTCCTAACAAATAGTGCATCCACATTTGTAATGTGTGAACTACTACTACTAGCTCCAACTCATGTGATGGATAATTTTTCTCATAGGGCTTCAACTTTCTTGATTTATAAGATATAACTTTCCCTTCTTGCATCAAAACTCCTCCTAAGCCTTCACCTGATGCATCTATGATGACAGTGAAGTTTCCTTCAGGATCTGGTACCTTCAGAATTGGAGCAGTACCCAACTTCTCCTTGAGTATATCAAATGCTACTTGGCATTTTTCCATCCACTCAAAAAAATTCCCTTTCCTCTGTAACAAAGTGATAGGAAATGCTATACTAGAAAAAAAATTCACAAACTTCTGATACCATGTGTAACATACCAATCCCATAAAGCTCCTAACCTCTAATACATTTTTAGGCATTGGCCACTCTAATACTGCCTTTATCTTGGTTGGATCCACTAAAATTTTGTCAGCCAAAATCACATGACCTAAGTACTGCACTTTCTTTTGAAATAATTTACACTTAGAAATTTTTCCATATAACTAATGTTCTCTTAACCTTTGAAGAACTATCTCTAAGTGCTTGCAATGGTCCTCCTCATTCTTGGAATAAATTAGAATTTCATCTAAGAAAACGAAGGCAAACTTATCTAGGTAATCCCTAAATACGTTGTTCATTAGGTTCATGAACACTACTGATACATTCATAATTCTGAATGGTAGGACTATGAACTCATAATGTCTATATCTCATTCTGAAAGTAGTCTTGAAAATGTCTTCATCTTTGATCCTTAATTGGTGGTATCTTGACCGTAGATCAATTTTTAAAAACATAGCTCCTACTCGCATATGATCAAAGAGATCATCAATGCATGGCAATGGGTACTTATTCTTTATTGTAGCTTTATTAAGCATCCAATAATCTATTCACAAATGCAATGTACCATCCTTCTTCTTTATGAAGATCATTGGCACTCCCTAGGGTGAAACACTGGGTCTTATCAATCCTTTGGATACCAACTCTTCTAGTTGTGACTTAAGTTTCATTAACTCTATTTTTTTCATTCAGTAAGACACTTTGGAAATAGGTTCTGATCCCGGTACAAGGTTAATGGAGAAATCAAATATCCTCTTAGGCAGTAATTGAGGTAGCTCCTTTGGAAATACATCTGCAAATTTTTGCAAGATGGGATATTTCTCCATGTTCGTCTCTCCAGTTTCCATTACTTCACCTTCCTCTACTTCATAATGGACTTGCGACCTTTTGAAGACTTCGTCATCTTGATAAATAGATTCCTCAAGTTTTTCCAACTTAATTGCAAAGAGATTTCATCCCTTCTATGCATTATGCAGTTGTACTATGGAGATTCGATGCAACTTGATTTCCCTAGGTGTCCCTTGCAATGTCACCCAGTTTCCTAGATCATCTAAGCACTCTATAGTTTTGGCATGACAATCCACTTTGGTTGTATGTTTCCAAAGCTAGTTCATTCCAAGGATGACATCATAGGATCCTAAAGGTGCTACATACAAGTTCACCTCAGTTGAGAAACAAGGAAGTTCAACCTTAGCTTCAAACAAGCAATTTTCCACCATTTCTCTTGTCTAGTTTGCATATTCAACAACCCAAGACTTTTCCATAAATCCAACTTTCCTAGTTATTTATTTAACTATTCTAGGTGAAATAAATTTTTCAGTTGCTCCAGTATCAATAAGTATGGAAATGGGTATACCAAATAAAATACCTGGAGTTTCCACTGGAGTAATTTGGTACTTCGCTTGATGATTATCCAAGGCAACATGGATTTTTTGTTGGAAAGAAGCTTGCTAGGGTGGAAGAGGGTTTCCATGTGGCTGTGTCCTTGAGGAATTGTTGGGAAAATAGGAAGCATAAATATTTCCACCACATGTGTAGCATCTAGTTGCTAGTCCTTTCTTCCTTGTGGATCCATCAGACCTACTAACATTTCTTCCAGCATTGTTGGGATTGTTGTTATTATTATTTCCCCTATGATCCTTGATTCTCTCCAATTGCTTCAGGATCCTCTATCTCCTTGCTTCTAAGAATATTACACTCCATTATACTTCTTTGGAGTTTGGTTACCTTGAGTTCCTCCAAAATTATTACAATTTCTATTCTCCTTGTAGATGGAGATGGCCTTGAGTTTCTGCTCCTACTTCACAGCCTTTTCATAGACTAGGTCCATGGTAGATGGTCCATGCATATCCACTTCCCCACCTATCTGTCCATTAAGGCCCATAATAAATTTTTTGATACAGAAATGCTCATCTTTTTGGTATATTGGAACGTACCTCAATAGACAAGTAAACTTTTCCCAATACTCATTAACTGACATGTCCCCTTTCTTAAGATTTTTGAAATTAGTAATATTTTGGTCGAAAAAGAGTTGGGGTAACCACCTTTTACAGAATAGTTCTATGAACTCATCCCAAGTTAGTTTCAAAGAACTAATCCCAAGTTCCATTTTCTTGTTCATCCACTAGTTAGAGGCTTCTCTTGCTAACTGATAGGCTCCCCAAACAGCCTTGGTAACCTCCGAGTAGTTTCTTATCTCAAAATATTTTTCCATTTGTATCAACCATGCCTCATCTTCTTCCCTACTAGTACTCCCTTCAAATTTAGGTGGAGTTATTTTCCTCATGTCCCTAGAAATTTTAGTTTCCAAATGTTTCCTACTAGTTCCTTCAGACTAATTGTGTAAATTCTCATTCTCATGTTCATGAGTCTGAGTATGATCATGAGAATTATGTCCCTCATTTTCATTAATAGGGACTTCTTCATTAATTGGAACTTCTTGTTCCACTCTATCTTTCTCCCTTACTTCTTGCTCAAGATTCCCCAACTGTGCATTGGTTTCGTGAATGATAGCCAAAATTTGATCCAATTTAGCTTCAACACCTTTTGGACCTTGTCCAACTTCTTGTCTCCCTCTAGGATTAGTCCTTGTTCTCACCATCCTTTGTAAGAAAAGGATTACACCTGAAGTTTAGCCTTTATTAGATTCAATTAAGTTACACAACTTATGCAAATCATTTTAAATGAGCATTTATTCACACATAAAATAAATTTCTCATAAGTTTGAACACAAGTTTTGATAAAAGTATAACTTTTATTTATTCAAAAGGATCTCAATATCCTTTCCATTACATATATTGACTATTCAAATAGTCAAGAGGAGAGTATCCCTCATATTCACTCTCAGACACATAACTCAACAGGGTATACCCCTCAATTTTTTGTTCATCTCTCATTTGCTCATATCCATCCCAAAAGGGGTAGCAACCTTTGGATTTATCTTCTGACACATAGTTACGAGGAACATATCCTTTTGATTCATTGCTTGAGGAAATTACAATCACTTCCGATAGAGGAAGAACTCTAGGGTCCCTAAATATTAATGCAGGATTAACGCTACATTTCGAGGGCATATCCCTAGAAAGTGACAAAGACTCTGATTTTGTTGGTGAGATCCTCCTTCATCCTTCTCTTTACTTGACTAACTTGAGAAAGAGTGTGACTGATTATCTCAGTATCACTTAACCAAACAAAATTTTCATAGTTGGATCCCTCTATCATACGAACAATGGCCTCTTTTTCCTTCTCGACTTTTAGATAGTGCTCATTCCTGATTACTGACTTTCTTGCAATTAACCTAAGACGCACCATCCTGGCACAAGAACTTCCAAAGATTAGTTAATGTTAGACAGAAAGTATGGCAAGAACATAGGTTCTAGAGCTAAACCTGGCAGCTCTGATACCACTTGTAACATGCCAATTGTTCTACAAAGATGAATTCTCTAAATTTTACCTTTAAGTGAATAAAATAGGTACATTTCCCAATGTAATAAAAAAATTCTTCTAAAGAGATATTTAATGAGCATAAAAACACAACAATATTTCCAAACATTGATCTCTTTCATAATGAACATATTCACATGCTTTCAAAGATAGATTACAAATAGAACGTACATAGCTTTTCAAAGCTTCTTTTGGCAATATCGGTAATAGATGCACAATGATCTAGGAAGATTCCCTCAAACCTTGGCTACCAACTAAAGAGGAGAAGCATCACTCAAGCACTTTTCTGCCATCCATGGACTCTTATGCAGTCCTCACACATCTACCACATATGGCAAGATAGCCCTACCCTTCAATGAAGGAGTTTGTTTGATAATCTCATAATTGTGGCCTATATGAACTCAATGTTGTGCCCTACATGACTAGAACTTGTATAGATCCTAACTTGTATGAAAATCATGAACTAGCATGCATAAAAGGTACACAATAAAATTGATAGCATAACCAGTGGAAAATTACACTACTTTGTCCAAAGTTTCATATAAAAAGTCATTCTAGATCACATACACTTCCCTAGCTCAATTTGTCTCAAGATCAACTATACACTATGCATAGGTAATCCCCTCTTGAGATATTCTTTAATCATAGGAACAACTTATTCCTCTTATGTTTATAACATATCTATTAAGTACATTCCTACACATAAGCTATACTCATCATAAGGTTATTTATTCCCATGAGTAACGTATGTACTACCTATAGTTTTGTTCCACAAACAATATGCAACAAATAACTTCATAGCTAATTACGCTTCTTCGTTTCCTAGTATTAAATACTAAAGAACCCAATCACTCCTCAATATGGAGTATGTACAAAAAATATCTTGTAATCACATTGACAAATAGAAAATAGATTCTTTTACTTCAAATAAGAAATGACAATATTTCCCTACACTAGTAAATCTAGGATTTACCACACAAAACAAACATTAACATTCAATCCTGGGTAAAAGCACAAAGTTGTGTCACACTTTTGGCCAAATAAATAGTTCCAAGCAAAAAAAAATTGGTCAGAAAAGTTTCGGCTGAATAGGTTTTGACCGAAACCACATAGCCTATACGTGGCACACAATGTTTTAGCCAAATCCAAACAAAAAAAAATTCCCTTTGCCGCTTTGAAATTGGCTTATTTTATGTGTGGGGTTTATATAGAAAGGGTTTTGGCTGAAACCCTATCTACCGAAACTGTCTATGCGGCATCCTAGTTGGCAACCAACTTAGCTTTCTTCAAAAAATTTTGAAACTTTCAACTTCAACTAAGTATTTCTTTAGTGAGAATGATGTTTTAAAAAAAGGAAAAATACCCTTTTGTAGAGCTCGGAGTGGTGAATCTGAATATGTAATTTTTTTAATATTTTGATTAGTTTTAATATATTTTATTTATAAAATAATGCAAGTAGGTTGTTAAAGTTAAAAAAGAGGCTAATTAGAAATTTAAAAAAAATAGTAAAACATATTAAATTTTTTTTTAATATATGGTGCACTAGAGGAGAGAGTCATCTTTAAAAGGGTATAATTTATTTTTTGAAAATGATTAAAAAAATAGACAATAATTGACATCCCATGAAAACTATCAAATTTTGACAAGTTTGACTTTAAAACGTTATCACGAGAAAAATATACATCAAAATTTGATTTTTTTCCATGCACTAGATATTAAAGCTACCTATTTGGAGAAAAAAAATTTAGGAAAAAATGAAGTTTTTTTCAATTTTTTTCTTGACGTCCCATGAACGTCACTTTTTTCTAAAATTTTCAGCATTCCAAAATCTGTTCTTAAATTGATAAAAAAATAATGAAAACAATTTTTAAAAAATTTGAAAAATTACAGGAATAAACTTCATCAAAAATTCTACATTTCATTAGTTTACATCATTTTGAAATTCAAAACATAAAGACCACTTTTATGTGGTCAAAGTTCAAAAAAAAAATTGTTGTTGGTCGATTCCTTTATAAAGTGTGACACATGTTTGTGCTTTTACCCTCTTTCCAAATAGAAAAACACAAAAGAATAGACCACATGCCTGTGAACGCTTAAATCCAATTGACCAAACTAGTTCTTTACTTCATTCCTTTCCAATATCAACTTACTAATCTTCTCTTCAATACTCCAATCCACCCAAGAAGTAACTCACAATAACTCTCTTGCTCTAACCTCACAATTTACTCTCAACTCTAAAAATGAATAACTCTAATATAAAAAGTTGAATGCAAGTATGATCGACATCCAAATGAGAAGAGTAGCTCATCTATTTATACAAAAATGTGAGACATTGATGCCTACAAGTATGCTAAACAAATCAACACCACACAACAATATAATTTGACTCAGCATTTCCAATAAAAAGGTGGCAGCGATTCAAGTGAACACTCAGCTAATGAAACAACAGATGGACCTCTTACTAAACTAGCTATGGTTAGACCAGTTCATTTTTGTACATGTTTATCAACCAAAAAATCAACTTGCAACAACAAACTTCTCTTTGGTTTAAGCAATTCATAATTTGGTGCCACCAAAACACCTCATTCCCTATTAACTTGGTCGTTGTCTTCTCACAAAAGAATAAGTCTCATTCTTATTTATGTGTTTAAAGCTTTTGACTTGGTCTATGTTTTTTTCACTTTGCACTTTAGCAAAAGTGTTGACACCATTTAATGCATGCTTATCGACTTGACAACCTGCGTGGAGTCTGATTCTCATACTATACATTTTATAAACTTGTGATATATGCACATTACCACTATGTTTAATTGCTACGCTTTATGTGTTGGATCCATTATTCCATGGCACAAATTCAATATGCATTTATGCGCTTTGTTAAAAATAGTGCTATAATACTTTCATTTAAACACTTTATACAATGTATAAACTTATTTATATATTTGTATATACATATGTATATGTATCACTATATATATGTATATATATATTAACACCAATCAATAACAAGTCATTTAATATTCAAATGAATATTTCCATGATATCATTTAAAAACAACATTATATGTATATACTTATATACATATGTACATATACATGCATATATCAATTTATGTGTATGGACATCCCATTACATCAATACATACACGTATGTCAATATGTGTATATATATGTATATATGCATATATTGAATATATACATTTACTCATACAATCATTCACAAATATTTTCCAACCTAACGATTAGTCATGTATACATTTGATGTATATATCCATATATATATATACATGTCTTATTTGTCCATTTGATACCCTCATGCCCATGAGCATGCAAATGTATGTCTACCTTTGTCTACTGATGTACATATTAACTCATGTTAATGGGCTTATCATTGACATACATATGTATACATATATATACGTTCTATGTATATATTTCTAATTGATTACATGAAGAACATATACTTGAAAAAGCTTTCACCAACCAAGCACTTAACACAAATCCAATCACTCTCAAATGAGATCACAACCTACCTATAACATGAACAAATCAAACTAAGGAATGACTTACCAACTTCCTGATACTACAACTTGACTTAACCATTCTATGTGTGAGTGTGTGTGAGTTCCATTTAGGCCTCATTAAGGGTTATCAAATAAATCCTTCTCCCGAGTGATACTTCCCCTCCTAGAGGCTTGATCCTTGTATCTGAATTCAACTTAACACAATTGCAATAGTAGTTAGTTTTTCATAATACCATCATTTGCATCATATAAATGATTGAAATATCAAATTCAATAAACATCCTTTCCACATATTCATTTCAATATAACATCAAATCAAATCAGCATTCATTCATTATTCCCCTAATGATAGAATTAAACAAAGTACAAGAACTTGATTTCTAATCAAAATTGAAAACACATTCATATATTCAATATTTTAACCAATCATAGTAATAGTAAATAGGTAACACACAATGGGGTGTAATAGAAAGCCTTGATAAATATCTAAAAAAGCATGAAAATCAACTGCAATGAGACAAGGGGTTTTCCCCAACATTAGAAAAATATTACATTGAGTAAGCATGGGAGTGGGGACAAGCCAATCGAGTTTAATGAAGTAAGTAGATGGAAGCAATGGAGCAGAAAGCAATTGCAAGCGAAACAGAGCTTTGAAAGTATTTTATAAAAATTCTTAGGTGTTAGGAAAAATTTCAGTGTTTTGTGTAGGGGTGCTGAAATTCAACGCTCCTACATGTTTTGGGTAGATCATATGCAAAGTTGCTGAAAAACAACAACCTTACATGACTTGCATGGGAGTTGGACATTTTCAAAGATTTTGGTACAATTGCGCTAAATTTTAGTCCTTCTAAACTCAGGCTAAAATTTTCCAATGATGATAAAAACCAATTATACACACAAACAAAACATGTGTTCATTGGTGAAAATCAGCGAAGAATTAATGACTCAAGCATGGTATTTTGAGAGAAGAAATTCTAGCGATGAAACTAGGGTTCACAGATGAGACACACAAAAGAACCAACTCACACAAAGCAAACAATATACAAAAAAAAATAAAAGCACAGACATGAATCCATCAAATATGATGAATTACAAGCAAAAACAACAAAAACCCTAAATATTAACAATGAAAAAAAGAGACATGGGCATACTCAAGAAAATCAAAAGAATAATGAAATAATGCAAAACATACCTAGTGATGAAAAGATGAAGAAACATTAGCGATGAATGGTAATAAATCTGCAAAAAGATCTTCAAGAGCCCCTCAATCCATAAGCAATGATCATGCAGAGAGAAATGTAGTTGAATGAACACAAATGAAACTTAAAAAATGGTTTTAAAAGCTTATAAAACTAATTTAATGAAAATTCATTAATGAACTTGCCATTCATAAATGCCCAAATGTGTAAAAATAGGAGACATGCACTAGCGTTGAAAAACAACGCCAATACATTTTTTAAAACATTTGAAAACATGTAGAGGCACTAATTTTCAGTGTCGGTGCACTAAAACGTTTCTTTCCCATGTAAGAGCACTGAAAAATAGTGCCCCTGCATGGGTCAAAAAATTTCTAACACTGGGAAAACTAAAAAGTGATAAAATACTCGTTTTGAAGGTTTTTGAAAAATGAAACGAGGCGAGTGCTCGAGAGAACAATTCAAGGCTCGCAATCATGCTCAAAAGAAAATAAGAGTATGCCTCGTTTTGCATGCTTAGAGTGCATGGGGCTACAAAACGAACAAGTTTTGTAGGGGTTATCATGTGAATCAAGCACAACTAGATTTAAGGATAACAACTAGCTCTAGTTGGGGATCTTTCTTCAGTCGTTCGTAGAAACAATTGAAGGGAGAAGAATTCCAGTCTCTAAGTGTCTTCATCCATCTATTGGGCGTAGATTTAGGTGAAAAAAACAAAAAAGACTCAAAAATAAAAAGACAAAAAGACTATATAGTTATTTACAAGATACATCTATCACCTTATTGAGTGAAATGTTTCAAATGTTTCCCATTGTGTGGAAGTGAAAACGGAGTACCGTATTCATATGCAAGAAGAAAACTTTTTTCACCATAGAGTTGGTGAATCTTGAATGGACCTCTCCAAAAAGAACCAATTTTCCAATGCATGCCTTTTGGTTCTCTTCTCTTGTCCCACAAGCGAACTAGATCTCCAACTTGTGAATCTCGAGACTTCGCCTTCTTTTCAAAAATATTTTTTCCCTGTTCTTGGTGTTCTGTGATATGGTTCACCACTTGAACATGTTTCTCCTCCAATTTGGAGAGATACATAATACATTTGTCAACTGAGTTGCCAAAAGTCTCATTCTCAATGGACTTAGCCATTTTAAGCGTGGACAATTCCAATGTGATTAGAATCTCTACATTCAACCCGTAAAGGAATTGGAATGGTGACATGCCTATCACCTGCTTGGGGGTAATTCTGTCAGCCCACAAAGCATCATACAATGCCTTGTGCCATAACCATTGATTCTCACCAACTAACTTGTGAATGATAGTAACCAGGTTCTTGTTGTTGGATTTATCTTGACCATTACCTTGAGGGTAATAATTTGATGAATGCAAAAATATGATTTCATGTTCAAAATAGAAATCTGCAATCTCACTTGATGCGAACACAGTAGCATTGTTTGTTACAATTTTGTTTGGCACACCAAACCTAGAAATGATATTCTCCTTTAAGAAACTACAAACTACCTCTGAAGTAGCATGTTTCACCAGTATAGCCTCCACCCACTTGGTGAAGCAATTAGTTGTTGTGAGAGCATAAACATGTACCACACTTGAAGGTGGATTGACAACACCAATGAAGTCAATGCCCCATTACTGAAAGGGCTCCTCAATGACAACTAGCTTGAATGGAAGAGCATCCAACTTAGGCTTTCCTATGAACTGCTAATATAGTTCACATCTATCCACCCAATTGTATGCATCTTGAAATAAGGTAGGCCAATAGTACTTAGCATGTAAAATTTTATGAGTTGTAACCAGTGTAGAAAAATGTCCTCCACACTATAAGGAAGCTAAGGTAGTTGAACAACTTCCTACACTAACCTTGAGAGGAGAATAATGTAAAACTTTTACAGTTCTTTAACAATTACAAAAGCATAAACAAAAATAAACACAAGTATCATACATACCACAACACAATGATTTGTGGGGAAAAACCTTTCAGGAGAAAAACCCCACTCCAAAAGCCACCCAATATATTATTTAAAAATCAAAAGATTACAATATACTTGTAGAGAAAGCTTCTCACATGAGTATCACCACCAGAGATCAAGAGACACCACGACTGCTATCAGACTCTTAGAATACAAAATTGTCTACATACATCCCACCTGCTTATAAAAAGATTTTTAGAACCTTTTAGAATTAGGGCTTTACAAGGTCATTTTTCATTTGATGTGTTAACGGAAAAACCTTGACATGTCAACGGGAAAAAACCTTGGCATGTCAGTAGGAAAAAAACCTTGACATGTCAACCAGAAAACCTTGATGTATTAACGAAAAAAATTGGGGTATTTTCCTAAACCCCATGTCTTGTTACAAGTGTATAGTATTTGCATGATCAATTGCCACATACC
>VDFB02000003.1:606094790-606214786 GCA_007258455.2 Sequoia sempervirens
AGAAATGTGTATGAATTTTCCTTATCTTGCTCTTCATCCCTTTGTAATCAAAGTCCAACCTTTTATTGAACGTTATAAGAGTGACTATTTGCATCTCAGATTCTATTGCTTTTGCTTTAGGTATTATTTGTATTGAGTACCTTCCAATGGTGATAGGGAATTTAAACCTTGGCTTATGGATTGTTTATTGCTTGTTATGTACAAAAATAACTTGTCTACATAAATCCATTAGTACAATTTGATCAATAGGATACCTTGGAAACATGTAAGGATATCATGTAAAGCAACCAACCCTAAGATAGGTGTAAGTAGGAAATTGTAAAAAAATGCATCCATATTTGTTTACTACTTCCCATGCCTCATCCAAGACTCTTCTCTTTTCCAGTGATGGATCAAACATATATAATAATGGTACAAAGAAAGCATCATTCACCCTTCAGAAATGGTGAATGCTTCCTTAAAGGGTGATTTGAGAATAATATTTATATACAGGCACATATTTTTGTCCCCTTATGGTGTTAACCCTGGATATTGTCTCATTGTAGCTACAACATACGTTAGGTATCAAGTCATGTAGAAATTCAAGGAACTGTGTGCCTTAATAAGTTGCTCATGGATCACATCACTAATTTTTTCACCCCAAAAGATGTGTTGCTTATGCCTCTTGATAATCTTAATGTACTCATACATCAATTCTTGAAATGTTGAAGAAGCTGGAAAACCCTTTACCTTGCTCAAAAGAGTGATTAATTCATTCACCTCTTCCACAAAATCACTGTGGGGGAAGCTTTTAAGCCATCTCACCAAATTAGGCCTTGGAGTCTATAGCCACTTAGTATTGATCAGTTTCTTAGATGCTTCTTGATCCTTGTCATAAGTTTCTTGAGCATGCTCAATGGTGAGATTTGTATAGGTCTCCATATTTGGAACTTGAAACACCATATCGAAGAAATCTACATCAAGTCTCATCATTATGTGGCTTGAAGAATCTCTGACACTCCTATCTTCTCTGACATATCGAGAAGCCACTTGTAGAACAAATTCAAAAAAATGAGCTACTACTGAGAATGAGGCAACCAAATGAAAGTTTTTATTAACCATTTCCTTCATCTTTTGGTCTAGAGGCTATTTCTCTATTCTCTTGATGAATTCATCCATGCCCACATGTCCTATCTTTGTATCCTTGATTTCATTAATTTTAGATGAAAGCACTATCATCAGGAAAACACCTTGGTATTTGTATTTCATGACAAACTTCTTGCTTGAAGATGGAGATGACTCAGTTGTCATTGAATGAACTAGGAAATGCTAATAACTGGCAAAGAAAGTGTAACATGTCAATTGTTCTACAAAGATAAATTCTCTAAATTTTACCTTTAAGTGAATAACCTAGCTACATTTCCTCATGCAATAAAAAAAATTCTTTCAAAGAGATATTTAATGAGCATAAAAATACAAAAGTATTTCCAAACATTATTCTCTTTCATAACGAACATATTTACATGCTTTCAAAGATAAATTACAAATATAACATACACAACTTTTCTAAGCTTCTTTTGATAATATCTACAATAGATGTACAATGATCCAAGAAGACTCCCTCAAACCTTGGTTGCCAAATGAAGAGGAGAAGAATCACTCAAGCACTTTTCCACCATCCACAGACTCTTACGTGGTCCCCTGCACATCTACCACATATGGCAAGATGGCCCTACCCTTCAATGAAGGAGTTGGTTTGATAACCTCATAACTGTGGCCTATATGAACTCGATGTTGTGCCCTACATGAATAGAACTTATATACATCCTAACTTGTATGGAAATCATGAACTAGCATGCGTAAAAGGTACACAACAAAATTGATAGTGTAACCAATGGAAAATTACACTACTTTGGCCAAAGTTTCGTATAAAAAATCATCCTAGATCACATACACTTCCCTAGCTCGATTTGTCTCAAGATCAATTGTACACTATGCATAGGTAATCCCTTCTTGAGGCATTATTTAACCATAGGAACAACCTATTCCTCTTATGTTTATACAATATCTATTAAGTACATTCCTACACATAAGCTATACTCATCATAAGGTTATTTATTCCCATGAGTAACCTACGTACTACCTATAGTTTTGTTCCACAAACAATTTGCAACAAATAACTTCATAGCTAATTAAGCTTCTTCATTTCCTAGTATTAAATACTAAAGAACCCAATCACTCCTAAATATGGAGTATGTACAAATAATATCTTGCAATCACATTGACAAAGAGAAAATATATTCTTTTACTTCAAATAAGAAATGACAATATTTCCCTAGACTAGTCAATCTAGGATTTACCACACAAAACAAACATTAACATTCAATCTTTCCAAATAGAAAAACACAAAAGAATAGATCACATGGTTGTGAATGCTTAAATCCAATTGACCAAATTGGTTCTCTACTTCGTTCCTTTCCAATATCATCTTACTAATCTTCTCTTCAATACTCCAATCCACCCAAGAAGTAACTCACAATAACTCTCTTACTCTAACCTCACAATTTATTCTCAACTCTAAATATGAATAACTCTGATATAAAAATAGCAGAATGAAGTATGATCAACATCCAAATGAGAAATATTAATTCCAAGAGTGGGAGCACGGGATAGAGGTGAAAGTTTTGAATCCACAGATGGAGAGGGAGTTGATGATGATGAACCCAATGGTGGGTCTCTAGAGGTCGTCAAGGAGGCTGCATCGGGAGCCTTGTTGCCTGCTTTTTACTGGGACATGGTTCATGTTGCTGCATTCATGGGTTCCTTGGAGGTAGTGTAGCTTGGGGTGGATGCCTTTATTGCCTAGTTCTGTTGGCTTAATGGCGACAGTGGTTTTTGGGGAGGCAGGGAGGATGTGTTGCCTCCTCTCCTTTTTTCTTTGGGCGTGGATGCTTCTTCGAGAGGCTACGCTATTGTTTCTAAGACTCTCTTCTTGGGTTCATTTGGTCTCCTTTCTTTCTCTGAGAGGTTGGAGTGGTGACGCGAGTCTTGGTGTGGCAAAGGTTTTATGAAATTTGTTGAGGAAGGTGAAGCAAATTCTAAAGAAAGTGGTGGTTGGTTGGTTGTCTCCATCAGGGTTTTGGAGCAGATTATTGTTTTTGTTGTGGATGGCCTGACTTTGTCTTTGGGTGGGTTTGTTCCTGTGTTTTGTGCTAGCCCCTATTTTGTGGTCTTTGTTGTGGCTGCTTTTGTTGTTGCAATCATGGAGGGCGTCTGAATTGGATCAGGGTTCATGGCTTATCTTGAGCTACTGGTTTTTCTTTTCTAGCACTTGGATTGGTAGGTGTTCTTCGATGGGTAGTGGTCCCCTCTATTCTTGCTCTTTCTTCCTCTATTTCTTTTGGGAGTTGTTTTGTTTCAATGCTTTCTAGTCTGGTTGTGGGTTTGTCTAGTGTGGCGATGGTCCCCTACAGGATGTTTAGGGTTGTGGCTTATTTTGGGCTTGGACCGGTGTGTCGAGGCTGAAGGTATGCTTTCTTGTTTGGCTACCTCCTTGATTCTTCTTTTCTTGGTGTCCTCTTGCCTTGGTGGACTTGTGCTACATGCCTCTGACCTAGTGCAACCTTCTAGTTTCTTTTTTTTTGGGCATGTTTTGGCCTTTGGTGGGGTTCCTCTATTGCTCCTCTTGTCTCAGAGGATGCTTTGTTTAAGTTTTTTTCTGGGTTCCCCTTCTGGAGTTTGATGATGATGAGATTTGTGGGGGAGTTTCTTTTTTTCTAGTGTGGTTGTTTCCTTTGGAGGCTTTTTTGAAGGTTACTGGTGTGTGTGCCCTCTTGTTGAAGGTCTTGTTCTTTAAGCCTGGCCTCTTATCTCCTTCTCTTTTGAAGCCTAAGTTTGTGTGTGTACTTGTCCTTCTAGAGTGGTTTATTTTGGATGGATTCTTCAATTGATTTCTTCTCTAGAGGAAGATTGCTCTTGTTGAGGTAGAGCCATTCCTTTTGAGGTGGAATTGTTTGTTGCAGTCTAGTGGAAAATTTGAGCTGCTTTGGTTGTTCGAGCTCATGCATCTTCCTCTCCTATAGAGGGGGGCCCTGTCCTATAGAGGTGGAGTGTGGGATGGCTGCTCAGTTTGGACAGAGTTGCAAGATGGTTGCTGATTTTTAATTTTTGTTATTTTGGGTTTGAGGTCCCAGTCAAAACCTATTGATGGTCTCTTTTGGGTTTGAGGTCCCTACGAAAACCTAATTGTAAAGGGTTCATGGTCCCTTTAAAACATGTTATAGGGTCAAGGTCCCTGAAAAACCTGGTTAAGGGTTTAAGGTCCCTTAAAAAACCTTTGGGTTAAAGGTCCCAGTTTTAGTTGATTTGTGGGTTCAAGTTCCCTGATAAACCTTTGTGCAGCTAGTGCTTTTTAGTCTTATTCTTAGTGTTGATGCTAATGGGCTGCTAATGGTATTTGGATTATCTTTGGTGCAGCATGTTACTCTTGGATAGGGTTTCTAGTCCCTTCAAAACTGGTCTATAATGGGTTTTGAGTCCCATCAAAAACATCCAAATGAGAAGAGTAGCTCATCTATTTATAAAAAAAAATGTGAGGCATTGATGCCTATAGGTATGGTAAACAAATTGACACCACACAACAATATAATTCAACTCAACACTTCCAGAAAAAAGGTGGCAGTGATTCAAGTAAATACTCAACTAATGAAACAATAGATTGACCTCTTACTGAACTAGCTATGGTTTGACCTATTCATTTTTTCTCATGTTTATCAACTAGAAAATCAACTTGCAGCAACAGATTTCTATTTGGTTTAAGCAATTCATAATTTGGTGCCACCAAAATGCCTCATTCCCTATTAACTTGGTCGTTGTCTTCTCATAGAAGAATAAGTATCATTCTTATTTCTGCATTTAAAGCTTTTGACTTGGTCTATGTTTTGCTCTCAACACTTTAACAAAAGTGTCAACTCCATTCAATTCATGCTTATTGACTTGACAACCCATGTGGCATCTTATTCTCATACTATATGTTTTATACACTTGTTGTGATATATTCACATTACCACTATGTTTACTTGCTACGCTTTATGCGTTGTATCCATTATTCCATGGTGCAGAGTTAATATACATATATGTACTTTGTTAAAAATAGCGCTATAATATTTTCATTCAAACACTTTATACAGCGTATAAACTTATTTATATATATATATATCACTATATATATGTATATATATATTAACACCAATTAATAACAAGTCATTTAATATTCGAATAAATATTTCCATGATGTCATTTAAAAACAACATTATATATATATATACTTATATACATATGTACATATACATGCATATATCAATTTACATGTATGGATGTCCTATTACATCAATACAAACATGTATGTCAATATTGTATATATGTATATATGCATATATCACATATATACATTTACTCATACAATCATTCACAAATATTTTCCAACCTATTGATTAGTCATATATACATTTGATGTATATATCCATATATATACATGTCTTATTTGTCCATTTCATACCCTTATTCCCATGAGAAATCCGTCCATGAGCATGTAGAGGTACATCTACCTTCATATACTCATGTATGTATGAACTCATGTTCATGGGAGTATCATTGACATGCATATGTATACATATATACATTATGTGTATATATTTATAATTGATTACATAAAGAACATATAAGAAAGAGCTTTCACCAACCAAGCACTTAACACAAATCCAATCACTCTCAAATGAGATCACTACCAACCTATAACATGAACAAACCAAGCTAAGGAATGACTTACCAACTTCCTGATACTATGACTTGACTTAACCATTCTATGTGTGAGTGTGTGTGAGTTTAGTTTAGGCCTCATTAAGGGTTATCAGACCAAATCCTTCTCCTGGGTGATACTTCCCCTCCTTCTGGAGGCTTGATCCATGTATTTGCATTCAACTTAACACAGTTGCAATAGTAGTTAGTCGTTCACAATACCAACATTTGCATCATATAAATCATCATTGAAATATCAAATTCAATAAACATCCTTTCCACATATTCATTTCAGTATAACGTCAAATCAAAATTAGCATTCATTCATTATTCTCCTAATGATACAATTAAACAAAGTACAAGCACTTGAATTCTAATCAGAATTGCAAACACATTCATTTATTCAATATTTAACAATCATAGTAATAGTAAATAGGTAAGACACAATGGGGTGTAACATATCCCCCCCTTGTTAATCATCATCCCCGATGAATTTTTATAGCAACATAGAATAACCAAAACAAACACAACATTGTTTTTTCAAGCATTACCAAAAGCATGCAAGACATGCAAAAACTTCTGCTCAATTTATGCATAGTCTTCCCAAGTACTAGAATCTTCTGCATATTGGACCAATTGGACTTTGCATTGCAAAACCTCCCTATTATGCAAGTGAAGCTTACGTGTTCCGAGCACTTCTAGAGGCTCGATCGATACCACTTTGGGGTCCTATACCTATAAAGCATTCCAATCAATTACATGATTATTACCTAGTGCATACTTCTTTAAGTATGAGACCTAAAAAACAATATGCATTTGAGCAAGAGCTGGTGGAAACACAATTCGGTAAGCAACAATATTTACTTCCCTGAGGACCTCAAAAGGACCTACATTGTGTGGAGCTAGTTTGGATGACCCTTTTTGAATTAGCTTAGCTTTTTTTCCTATCATCGGCTTCATCTAGCCTTTGCTTAATAATTATAACTTGTTCCTCCATTTCTGACATCTCTAGACCAAGAATCACCCTATCTTCAAGTTTATCCCAACTTATAGTGGTTCAAAACTTTCGGCCATATAATGCTTCAAAAGTAGCCATCTTAATTGCATAATGATCGGAATTGTTGTATGTGAATTCTACCAAAGGAAAACAATCTTCCCACTTGTATTGTTGATCGATGCAATACATCCATAGTAGATCTTCTATTACTTGGTTTACTCTTTCTATTTGACCATCCATTTCCAGATGATATGCTGAACTTATATTCAACTAGGTTCCAAGTGCAAAAAATAAGGTTTACCAAAACCTAGAAGTCACATGTGCATCCCTATTTGAGATAATCTTCTCAGGAATACCATGCAACCTAAACACCTCTTGAATGAATTTGTGAGCTATAACAGGAGCTCCATTTGTCAAATTCCCAAGTATGAAATGTGCTACCTTTGTAAGCTTTTCCACTACCACTAGAATGGCATTGTGCTTATTCCTTGACATGGGTAATCCTTGCACAAATTCCATACTAATGACTTTCCACTTACTCTCGGGAATATCATGTGGATACAATAGTCCTGGAGGGTGATGATGTTCAACCTTCACTCTTTGGCACTCTAAGCATTTAGCCACAAATCTTGCAGCATCTCCTTTCATCCCTTTCTAGAAATATAATGGCTTCACATCAGCCAACATTTTTTCTACTCCAGGATGTCCTAAGTATGGTGCTTCATGAACTTCCACACAAGATTCCTTAAGTCTTCAGAGTTGGGAACACATATTCTTCCTTTAAACCTTATCAATCCATTGGGTTCAAAGTGATATCCCTTGTACCGTGCATCTTTCAGATCTTTTGTGAGTGCTTGCATAACTTGCTCATAGTACTCATCATCCTTGCACTTTTGCAATACTTGGCCTTTAAAGTTGGTTTGAATTGTGACTATTGAGGCAAGATGTCTCCTACAACCTAAGGCATCAACAACCCGATTTTCCTTCCCTTTGATGTAGTTGATATTCAAGTCATAATATGATATCATCTCCAACCATCTTCTTTGTCGTGCATTTAGATTTGGTTGTGAACAGATACTTCAATCTGTAAAGATCAGTTTTCAACTCAAAAGGATTTCCTAACAAATAGTGCATCCATATTTGTAATGTGCGAAATATTGCTACTAGCTCCAACTCATGTGATGCATAATTTTGCTCATAGGGCTTCAACTTTCTTGATTTATAAGATATAACTTTCCCTTATTGCATCAAAAATCCTCCTAAGCCTTCACTTGATGCATCTATGATGACAATGAAGTTTCCTTCAGGATCTAGTACCTTTAGAATTGGAGCAGTAGCCAACTTCTCCTTGAGTAGATCAAATGCTACTTGGCATTTTTCCATCCACTCAAACTTTTTCCCTTTCCTCTGTAACAAAGTGATAGGAAATGTTATACTAGAAAAGTTTGCCACAAACTTTTGATACCATGTGTAACATGCCAATCCCATAAAGCTCCTAACCTCTAATACATTTTTAGGCATTGGCCACTCTAATACTGCCTTTATCTTGGCTGGATCCACTAAAAAATTTGTCAGCCAAAATCACGTGACCTAAGTACTGCACTTTCTTTTGAAAGAATGTACACTTAGAAATTTTTCCATATAACTAATGTTCTCTTAACCATTGAAGAACTATCTCTAACAATGGTCCTCCTCATTCTTGGAATAAATTAGAATGTCATCTAAGAAAACCAAGACAAACTTATCTAGGTAATCCCTAAATACGTTGTTCATTAGGTTCATGAACGCTAATGATACATTTGTAAGTCCGAATGGTAAGACTATGAACTCATAATGTTTGTATCTCATTTTGAAAGTAGTCTTGAAAATGTCTTCATCTTTGATCCTTAATTGGTGATATCTTGACCATAGATCAATTTTTAAAAACATAGCTCCTCCTCGCATATGATCAAAGAGATCATCAATGCATGGAAATGGGTATTTATTCTTTATTGTAGCTTTATTAAGCATCCAATAATCTATGCACAAATGCAATGTACCATCCTTCTTCTTTATGAAGATCATCGACACTCCCTAGGGTGAAACACTAGGTCTTATCAATCCTTTGGATATCAACTCTTCTAGTTGTGCCTTAAGCTCCATTAACTATGTTGTTTCATTTAGTAAGGAACTTTGGAAACAAGTTCCTATCTTGGTACAAGGTTAATGGAGAAATCAAATATCCTCTTAGGCAGTAATCGAGGTAGCTCCTTTGGAAATACATCTGCAAATTTTTGCAAGATGGGATATTTCTCCATGTTCGTCTCTCCAGTTTCCATTACTTCACCTTCCTCTACTTCATAATGGACTTGCGACCTTTTGAAGACTTTATCATCTTGAGAAATAGATTCCTCAAGTTTTTCCAACTTAATTACAAAGAGTTTGCATCCCTTCTTCTTTGCATTATGCAGTTGTACTGTGGAGATTCAATGCAACTTGATTTCCCTAGGTGTCCCTTGCAATGTCACCCAATTTCCTCGATCATCTAAGCACTCTATAGTTTGGGCATGACAATCCACTTTGGTTGTATGTTTCCAAAGCTAGTTCATTCCTAGGATGACATCATAGGATCCTAAAGGTGCTACATACAAGTTCACCTCAGTTGAGAAACAAGGAAGTTCAACCTTAGCTTCAAACAAGCATTTTTCCACCATTGCTCTTGTCTAGTTTGCATATTCAACAACACAAGACTTTTCCATAAATCCAGCTTTCCTAGTTATTTATTTAACTATTCTAGGTGAAATAAAGTTTTCAGTTGCTCTAGTATCAATAAGTATAGAAATGGGTATACCAAATAAAATACTTGGAGTTTCCACTAGAGTAATTTGGTACTTCGCTTGACGATTATCCAAGGAAGCATGGATTTTTTGTTGGAAAGAAGCTTGCTAGGGTGGAAGATGGTTTTCATGTGGCTGTGTCCCTGAGGACTTGTTGGGAAAACAGGAAGCATAAAGATTTCCACCACATGTGTAGCATCTAGTTTCTAGTCCTTTCTTCCTCATGGATCCATTAGACCTACTAACATTTCTTCCAGCATTGTTGGGATTGTTGTTATTATTATTTCCCCTATGATCCTTGATTCTCTCCAATTGTTTTGGGATCCTCTATCTCCTTGATTCAAAGAATATTACACTCCATTATACTTCTTTGGAGTATATTTACCTTGAGTTCCTCCAAAATTATTACAATTTCTATTCTCCCTATAGATGGAGATGGCCTTGAGTTTATGCTCCTACTTCATAGCTTTTTCATAGACTAGGTATATGGTAGATGGTCCATGCACATCCACTTCCCCACCTATCTATCCATTAAGCCCCATAATATTTTTTTGATACGAAAATGCTCATCTTTTTGGTACATTGGAACATACCTCAATAGACGAGTAAAATTTTCCCAATACTCATTAACTGAAATGTCCCCTTTCTTAAGATTTTTGAAATTAGTAAGATTTTGGTCAAAAAAGAGTTGGGGTAACCACATTTTACGGAATATTTCTATGAACTCATCCCAAGTCAGTTTCAAAGAACTGATCCCAAGTTCCATTTTCTTGTTCATCCACCAGTTAGAGGCTTTTCCTGCTAATTGATAGGCTCCCCAAACAGCCTTGGTAATCTCCAAGTAGTTTCTTATCTCAAAATATTTTTCCATTTGTATCAACCATGCCTCATCTTCTTCCCTGCTGGTACTCCCTTCGAATTTAGGTGGAGTTATTTTCCTCATGTCCCTAGAAAGTTTAGTTGCCAAATGTTTCCTACTAGTTCCTTCAAACTGATTGTGTAAATTCTCATTCTCATGTTCATGAGTCTGAGTATGATCATGAGAATTATGTCCCTCATTTTCATTAATAGGGACTTCTTCATTAATTGGAACCTCTTGTTCCACTTTATCTTTCTCCCTTACTTCTTGCTCAAGATTCCCCAACTGTGTGTTGGTTTCGTGAATGATAGCCCAAATTTGATCATATTTAGCTTCAACACCCTTTGGACCTTGTCCAACTTCTTGGCTCCCTCTAGGATTATTCCTTGTTCTCACCATCCTTTGTAAGAAAAGGATTACACCTGAAGTTTCACCTTTATTAGATTCAATTAAGTTACACAACTTATGCAAATCATTTTAAATGAGCATTTATTCACACATAAAATAAATTTCTCGTAAGTTTGAACACAAGTTTTGATAAAAGTATAACTTTTATTTATTCAAGAGGATCTCAGTATCCTTTCCATTACATAGATTGACTATTCAAATAGTCAAGAGGAGAGTATCCCTCAGATTCACTCTTAGACACATAACTCAACAGGGTATACCCCTTAATTTTTTGTTCATCTCTCATTTGCTCATATCCATCCCAAAAGGGGTAGCAACCTTTGGATTTATCTTCTGACACATAGTTATGAGGAACATATCCTTTTGATTCATTTCTTGAGGAAATTACAATCACTTCCGATAGAGGAAGAACTCTAGGGTCCCTAAATATTAATGTAGGATTAACGCTACATTTTGAGGGCATATCCCTAGAAAGTGACAAAGAGTCAAATTTTGTTGTGAGATCCTCCTTCATCCTTCTCTTTACTTGACTAACTTGAGAAAGAGTGTGATTGATTGTCTCAGTATCACTTAACCAAACAACATTTTCATAGTTGGATCCCTTTATCATACAAACAATGGCCTCTTTTTCCTTCTCGACTTTTAGATAGTGCTCATTCCTGATTACTGACTTTCTTGCACTTAACCTAAGACGCACCATCCTGGCACAAGAACTTCCAAAGATTAGTTAATGTTGGACAGAAAGTATGGCGAAGACATAGGTTCTAGAGCTAAACCTAGCAACTTTGATACCACTTGTAACATGCCAATTGTTCTACAAAGATGAATTCTCTAAATTTTACCTTTAAGTGAATAAAATAGGTACATTTCCCAATGTAATAAAAAAATTCTTCTAAAGAGATATTTAATGAGCATAAAAACACAACAATATTTCCAAACATTGATCTCTTTCATAATGAACATATTCACATGCTTTCAAAGATAGATTACAAATAGAACGTACATAGCTTTTCAAAGCTTCTTTTGGCAATATCGGTAATAGATGCACAATGATCTAGGAAGATTCCCTCAAACCTTGGCTACCAACTAAAGAGGAGAAGCATCACTCAAGCACTTTTCTGCCATCCATGGACTCTTATGCAGTCCTCACACATCTACCACATATGGCAAGATAGCCCTACCCTTCAATGAAGGAGTTTGTTTGATAATCTCATAATTGTGGCCTATATGAACTCAATGTTGTGCCCTACATGACTAGAACTTGTATAGATCCTAACTTGTATGAAAATCATGAACTAGCATGCATAAAAGGTACACAATAAAATTGATAGCATAACCAGTGGAAAATTACACTACTTTGTCCAAAGTTTCATATAAAAAGTCATTCTAGATCACATACACTTCCCTAGCTCAATTTGTCTCAAGATCAACTATACACTATGCATAGGTAATCCCCTCTTGAGATATTCTTTAATCATAGGAACAACTTATTCCTCTTATGTTTATAACATATCTATTAAGTACATTCCTACACATAAGCTATACTCATCATAAGGTTATTTATTCCCATGAGTAACGTATGTACTACCTATAGTTTTGTTCCACAAACAATATGCAACAAATAACTTCATAGCTAATTACGCTTCTTCGTTTCCTAGTATTAAATACTAAAGAACCCAATCACTCCTCAATATGGAGTATGTACAAAAAATATCTTGTAATCACATTGACAAATAGAAAATAGATTCTTTTACTTCAAATAAGAAATGACAATATTTCCCTACACTAGTAAATCTAGGATTTACCACACAAAACAAACATTAACATTCAATCCTGGGTAAAAGCACAAAGTTGTGTCACACTTTTGGCCAAATAAATAGTTCCAAGCAAAAAAAAATTGGTCAGAAAAGTTTCGGCTGAATAGGTTTTGACCGAAACCACATAGCCTATACGTGGCACACAATGTTTTAGCCAAATCCAAACAAAAAAAAATTCCCTTTGCCGCTTTGAAATTGGCTTATTTTATGTGTGGGGTTTATATAGAAAGGGTTTTGGCTGAAACCCTATCTACCGAAACTGTCTATGCGGCATCCTAGTTGGCAACCAACTTAGCTTTCTTCAAAAAATTTTGAAACTTTCAACTTCAACTAAGTATTTCTTTAGTGAGAATGATGTTTTAAAAAAAGGAAAAATACCCTTTTGTAGAGCTCGGAGTGGTGAATCTGAATATGTAATTTTTTTAATATTTTGATTAGTTTTAATATATTTTATTTATAAAATAATGCAAGTAGGTTGTTAAAGTTAAAAAAGAGGCTAATTAGAAATTTAAAAAAAATAGTAAAACATATTAAATTTTTTTTTAATATATGGTGCACTAGAGGAGAGAGTCATCTTTAAAAGGGTATAATTTATTTTTTGAAAATGATTAAAAAAATAGACAATAATTGACATCCCATGAAAACTATCAAATTTTGACAAGTTTGACTTTAAAACGTTATCACGAGAAAAATATACATCAAAATTTGATTTTTTTCCATGCACTAGATATTAAAGCTACCTATTTGGAGAAAAAAAATTTAGGAAAAAATGAAGTTTTTTTCAATTTTTTTCTTGACGTCCCATGAACGTCACTTTTTTCTAAAATTTTCAGCATTCCAAAATCTGTTCTTAAATTGATAAAAAAATAATGAAAACAATTTTTAAAAAATTTGAAAAATTACAGGAATAAACTTCATCAAAAATTCTACATTTCATTAGTTTACATCATTTTGAAATTCAAAACATAAAGACCACTTTTATGTGGTCAAAGTTCAAAAAAAAAATTGTTGTTGGTCGATTCCTTTATAAAGTGTGACACATGTTTGTGCTTTTACCCTCTTTCCAAATAGAAAAACACAAAAGAATAGACCACATGCCTGTGAACGCTTAAATCCAATTGACCAAACTAGTTCTTTACTTCATTCCTTTCCAATATCAACTTACTAATCTTCTCTTCAATACTCCAATCCACCCAAGAAGTAACTCACAATAACTCTCTTGCTCTAACCTCACAATTTACTCTCAACTCTAAAAATGAATAACTCTAATATAAAAAGTTGAATGCAAGTATGATCGACATCCAAATGAGAAGAGTAGCTCATCTATTTATACAAAAATGTGAGACATTGATGCCTACAAGTATGCTAAACAAATCAACACCACACAACAATATAATTTGACTCAGCATTTCCAATAAAAAGGTGGCAGCGATTCAAGTGAACACTCAGCTAATGAAACAACAGATGGACCTCTTACTAAACTAGCTATGGTTAGACCAGTTCATTTTTGTACATGTTTATCAACCAAAAAATCAACTTGCAACAACAAACTTCTCTTTGGTTTAAGCAATTCATAATTTGGTGCCACCAAAACACCTCATTCCCTATTAACTTGGTCGTTGTCTTCTCACAAAAGAATAAGTCTCATTCTTATTTATGTGTTTAAAGCTTTTGACTTGGTCTATGTTTTTTTCACTTTGCACTTTAGCAAAAGTGTTGACACCATTTAATGCATGCTTATCGACTTGACAACCTGCGTGGAGTCTGATTCTCATACTATACATTTTATAAACTTGTGATATATGCACATTACCACTATGTTTAATTGCTACGCTTTATGTGTTGGATCCATTATTCCATGGCACAAATTCAATATGCATTTATGCGCTTTGTTAAAAATAGTGCTATAATACTTTCATTTAAACACTTTATACAATGTATAAACTTATTTATATATTTGTATATACATATGTATATGTATCACTATATATATGTATATATATATTAACACCAATCAATAACAAGTCATTTAATATTCAAATGAATATTTCCATGATATCATTTAAAAACAACATTATATGTATATACTTATATACATATGTACATATACATGCATATATCAATTTATGTGTATGGACATCCCATTACATCAATACATACACGTATGTCAATATGTGTATATATATGTATATATGCATATATTGAATATATACATTTACTCATACAATCATTCACAAATATTTTCCAACCTAACGATTAGTCATGTATACATTTGATGTATATATCCATATATATATATACATGTCTTATTTGTCCATTTGATACCCTCATGCCCATGAGCATGCAAATGTATGTCTACCTTTGTCTACTGATGTACATATTAACTCATGTTAATGGGCTTATCATTGACATACATATGTATACATATATATACGTTCTATGTATATATTTCTAATTGATTACATGAAGAACATATACTTGAAAAAGCTTTCACCAACCAAGCACTTAACACAAATCCAATCACTCTCAAATGAGATCACAACCTACCTATAACATGAACAAATCAAACTAAGGAATGACTTACCAACTTCCTGATACTACAACTTGACTTAACCATTCTATGTGTGAGTGTGTGTGAGTTCCATTTAGGCCTCATTAAGGGTTATCAAATAAATCCTTCTCCCGAGTGATACTTCCCCTCCTAGAGGCTTGATCCTTGTATCTGAATTCAACTTAACACAATTGCAATAGTAGTTAGTTTTTCATAATACCATCATTTGCATCATATAAATGATTGAAATATCAAATTCAATAAACATCCTTTCCACATATTCATTTCAATATAACATCAAATCAAATCAGCATTCATTCATTATTCCCCTAATGATAGAATTAAACAAAGTACAAGAACTTGATTTCTAATCAAAATTGAAAACACATTCATATATTCAATATTTTAACCAATCATAGTAATAGTAAATAGGTAACACACAATGGGGTGTAATAGAAAGCCTTGATAAATATCTAAAAAAGCATGAAAATCAACTGCAATGAGACAAGGGGTTTTCCCCAACATTAGAAAAATATTACATTGAGTAAGCATGGGAGTGGGGACAAGCCAATCGAGTTTAATGAAGTAAGTAGATGGAAGCAATGGAGCAGAAAGCAATTGCAAGCGAAACAGAGCTTTGAAAGTATTTTATAAAAATTCTTAGGTGTTAGGAAAAATTTCAGTGTTTTGTGTAGGGGTGCTGAAATTCAACGCTCCTACATGTTTTGGGTAGATCATATGCAAAGTTGCTGAAAAACAACAACCTTACATGACTTGCATGGGAGTTGGACATTTTCAAAGATTTTGGTACAATTGCGCTAAATTTTAGTCCTTCTAAACTCAGGCTAAAATTTTCCAATGATGATAAAAACCAATTATACACACAAACAAAACATGTGTTCATTGGTGAAAATCAGCGAAGAATTAATGACTCAAGCATGGTATTTTGAGAGAAGAAATTCTAGCGATGAAACTAGGGTTCACAGATGAGACACACAAAAGAACCAACTCACACAAAGCAAACAATATACAAAAAAAAATAAAAGCACAGACATGAATCCATCAAATATGATGAATTACAAGCAAAAACAACAAAAACCCTAAATATTAACAATGAAAAAAAGAGACATGGGCATACTCAAGAAAATCAAAAGAATAATGAAATAATGCAAAACATACCTAGTGATGAAAAGATGAAGAAACATTAGCGATGAATGGTAATAAATCTGCAAAAAGATCTTCAAGAGCCCCTCAATCCATAAGCAATGATCATGCAGAGAGAAATGTAGTTGAATGAACACAAATGAAACTTAAAAAATGGTTTTAAAAGCTTATAAAACTAATTTAATGAAAATTCATTAATGAACTTGCCATTCATAAATGCCCAAATGTGTAAAAATAGGAGACATGCACTAGCGTTGAAAAACAACGCCAATACATTTTTTAAAACATTTGAAAACATGTAGAGGCACTAATTTTCAGTGTCGGTGCACTAAAACGTTTCTTTCCCATGTAAGAGCACTGAAAAATAGTGCCCCTGCATGGGTCAAAAAATTTCTAACACTGGGAAAACTAAAAAGTGATAAAATACTCGTTTTGAAGGTTTTTGAAAAATGAAACGAGGCGAGTGCTCGAGAGAACAATTCAAGGCTCGCAATCATGCTCAAAAGAAAATAAGAGTATGCCTCGTTTTGCATGCTTAGAGTGCATGGGGCTACAAAACGAACAAGTTTTGTAGGGGTTATCATGTGAATCAAGCACAACTAGATTTAAGGATAACAACTAGCTCTAGTTGGGGATCTTTCTTCAGTCGTTCGTAGAAACAATTGAAGGGAGAAGAATTCCAGTCTCTAAGTGTCTTCATCCATCTATTGGGCGTAGATTTAGGTGAAAAAAACAAAAAAGACTCAAAAATAAAAAGACAAAAAGACTATATAGTTATTTACAAGATACATCTATCACCTTATTGAGTGAAATGTTTCAAATGTTTCCCATTGTGTGGAAGTGAAAACGGAGTACCGTATTCATATGCAAGAAGAAAACTTTTTTCACCATAGAGTTGGTGAATCTTGAATGGACCTCTCCAAAAAGAACCAATTTTCCAATGCATGCCTTTTGGTTCTCTTCTCTTGTCCCACAAGCGAACTAGATCTCCAACTTGTGAATCTCGAGACTTCGCCTTCTTTTCAAAAATATTTTTTCCCTGTTCTTGGTGTTCTGTGATATGGTTCACCACTTGAACATGTTTCTCCTCCAATTTGGAGAGATACATAATACATTTGTCAACTGAGTTGCCAAAAGTCTCATTCTCAATGGACTTAGCCATTTTAAGCGTGGACAATTCCAATGTGATTAGAATCTCTACATTCAACCCGTAAAGGAATTGGAATGGTGACATGCCTATCACCTGCTTGGGGGTAATTCTGTCAGCCCACAAAGCATCATACAATGCCTTGTGCCATAACCATTGATTCTCACCAACTAACTTGTGAATGATAGTAACCAGGTTCTTGTTGTTGGATTTATCTTGACCATTACCTTGAGGGTAATAATTTGATGAATGCAAAAATATGATTTCATGTTCAAAATAGAAATCTGCAATCTCACTTGATGCGAACACAGTAGCATTGTTTGTTACAATTTTGTTTGGCACACCAAACCTAGAAATGATATTCTCCTTTAAGAAACTACAAACTACCTCTGAAGTAGCATGTTTCACCAGTATAGCCTCCACCCACTTGGTGAAGCAATTAGTTGTTGTGAGAGCATAAACATGTACCACACTTGAAGGTGGATTGACAACACCAATGAAGTCAATGCCCCATTACTGAAAGGGCTCCTCAATGACAACTAGCTTGAATGGAAGAGCATCCAACTTAGGCTTTCCTATGAACTGCTAATATAGTTCACATCTATCCACCCAATTGTATGCATCTTGAAATAAGGTAGGCCAATAGTACTTAGCATGTAAAATTTTATGAGTTGTAACCAGTGTAGAAAAATGTCCTCCACACTATAAGGAAGCTAAGGTAGTTGAACAACTTCCTACACTAACCTTGAGAGGAGAATAATGTAAAACTTTTACAGTTCTTTAACAATTACAAAAGCATAAACAAAAATAAACACAAGTATCATACATACCACAACACAATGATTTGTGGGGAAAAACCTTTCAGGAGAAAAACCCCACTCCAAAAGCCACCCAATATATTATTTAAAAATCAAAAGATTACAATATACTTGTAGAGAAAGCTTCTCACATGAGTATCACCACCAGAGATCAAGAGACACCATGACTGCTATCAGACTCTTAGAATACAAAATCATCTACATACATCCCACCTGCTTATAAAAAGATTTTTAGAACCTTTTAGAATTAGGGCTTTACAAGGTCATTTTTCATTTGATGTGTTAACGGAAAAACCTTGACGTGTCAACGGGAAAAAACCTTGGCATGTCAGTAGGAAAAAAACCTTGACATGTCAACCAGAAAACCTTGATGTATTAACGAAAAAAATTGGGGTATTTTCCTAAACCCCATGTCTTGTTACAAGTGTATAGTATTTGCATGATCAATTGCCACATACCAACATACATGCTATCAATAAATCATATATAATTGCAAGGTTGAGGCACATTTTCCCAACAAATCTCCCACTTGTTGAACACCTTGCAAGGAAAATAGAAGGGTGTCATCATCATCTCTAATTGCTAGGGGCTGAAAGGCCCATAGTCTTTGAAGACCATCTAAACTTCTTTGTGCTCACATGCTTAGTTAAAGAATCAACAACATTCATCAAATTCTTTATCTTAACTAGCTTCACCCTGCCATCTTCGACCATATCTCTAACAAAATGATATTGTACATCAATGTGCTTGGTCCTGGCATGAAATGTTGGGTTCTTGGCTAGACATGTCACACTCTGACTATCGTGATAAATTGTCACTGCACCTTGTTTTATTCCAATATTTGAGCACAGTCTCTTAAGCCAAATGGATTCTTTACAGGCATGAGTAGATGCCATATACTCTGCTTCAATAGTGGACAAAGCAACCACAACCTATCACTTACTCATCCAACTAATTGCACCATCAAATAAATTAAACACATAAGCACTAGTGGATCTTTTGCTATCAATATCACCTACCCAGTTTGAATCCACATAACCATGAATGTCAAGGGAAATCTTGTCTTCGGTCATATTACTATGATAACATAAGGAATAATCTGAGGTACCGCATAAATATTTGAAGACTCTTTTAACTGCATCCCAATGAACTCTACCAAGATTAGACATAAATCTGGAAAGAAATCCCATTTCTTGGGCAATGTATGGTCTAGTACAAACCATAGCATACATCAAACTTCCAACTGCACTCTGGTAAGGCACTCGACTCATGTCTTCCATCTTTGATGGAGATGTTGGACAATTTGAAATAGATAACTTTGTTCCAACTGATACAGATACACACAATGGTCTACAATCTTGCATATCAAACCTTTGTAAAATTGAGTTGACATACTTGCTTTGGCCAAGCCATAGCTTTCTATTCACTCTATCTCTTTTTATTTCTATCCCAAGAATGTGTTTAGCTGCACCAAGTTCTTTCATTTCAAATTTAGTAGTAAGTTGAGATTTTAGTTTTGAAATCATACATTTCCCTCTACCAATAAATAATATATTATCAACATATAATGCAATAAATAGGAAACGATCACCATCAATTTTATAATAAATAGAATGATCTAATTTAGAACGCTCAAATCCCAAACTCAACACATATGTATCAAATTTTTGGTACCACATCCTAGGACTCTATTTTAATCCATACAAATATTTCTTCAATTTGCAAACAAACTTACTTTTACCTTTCACCACGTAGTGCTTTGGCTATGTGATATAAATATCCTCCTCCAAATCACCATGAAGGAAAGAAATTTTCACATCCATTTGCTCAACCTCTAAATCATAAGCAGTAGCAATAAAAAGCAAAAATATAATGGATGTAATTTTTGCAACAAGATAAAATATCTCACCATAATCAACACACTCAACTTGAGAGTAACCCTTCAAAACCAACCTTTCTTTCTACTTCTCAATACCTCCATCCAAACCAATCTTTTTCTTGAACACCCATTTACAACCAATAGGTTTTCATCCTTCAAGCAATGCTAGAAGATCCCATGTATCATTCTTTTTCAAAGATTCTATTTCTTCATCCATAGCAATCTTCCAAGATTTTGTATCATTTATACCTAGTTCCTCTTCTACATATTTGGGTTCATCCATGTTAGTATTCAAAGTAAAAATACATCTATAATCATCATGTGAATACCTTTCAAGTGGTTGTCTATGCCTTGTATACCTACGAACAAGCTAAGTTGGAGGTTCTTCCTCCTCTTATAAAGACCCAGAGCTAGATGAGCTCTCCTCAACTTCTTGTCTATCCTTGGGCCTCGTTCAACTTTCTCAAGTGTAGAAGGAAATTGAATCACACTTCCTATTTACTTTGTTCTAGCTGCAATGTAATAGAAGAAGGCTTAGTTTCTCTAAAAATCTTTGTTCTCCAACTTTGTTTGGTTCTCCTTTGGCACATGTGCATATGCCTCGCAACCAAAAACTCCAAGATGTCTTAATGAAGTCTTACAACCTGACCATGCCTCTATAGGCGTCTTATCAACAATAGTTGATGAAGGAGACTTGTTAATCAGGTAATAGGTAGTGGCAACAATTTCAGCTCAAAAAATTTGTTCTAGGCCAACACCACTCAACATACTCCTAGCCTTCTCCATCAGTTTCATGTTCATTCTTTCTACAACTCCATTATGCTGTGGAGAATACAGAGTTGTCTTCTATCTATGAATATCACAATCTTTACAAAATCTATCAAAATCATTAGAGAAAAAATCACCGCCATTATCAATCGTCAAACATTTTATTTTCTTTCTAGTCTACAACTCAACCATTGCTTTAAATTCTTTAAATCAACTAAAAAATTCATATTTACTCTTTACAAAATATACCCATGTCCTACTATAATCATCAATAAATAAAACATAATATGTGGATTTACCAATTACCAAATACATTAGAATGAATAAGATTCAATACACCGCAAGATTTATGAGAACTCGAGTAAAACTGAATGTGGTTTTGTTTTCCATAAATACAATGCTCACAGAAATTGAATTCAAGATTACAATCAAACAAACTTTCAACAAGGTTTTTATTTTTCATGGTCCTTAGACCCCTTTCTCTAATGTGGGCAAGTCTCTGGTGCCATAACATAGTTTTCTTTGTAGGTAACTTTGTCTCAGAAGAAAGAGCACCCTTGGGTAGCCAAAATCCATGACCATCTGCTGAAGGTGAAACCCTCACTTCTTCTACAGACTTTCTTTTCACATAAGTACTATTGCACTCAATAGTGCATGCATCAAGCTTATACAATGTCCCATATCTAACACCTCTAGCAATCACCATAGAACCTCTAACCATATTGCATCCTGCATCAGAAAATACTACCTGCACACCTGCATCTATTAGTTTTCTCATAGATAAAAATTTTTGTGCTAATCCAGGGATATGCAACACACCATTAATCATTTTTATTCTACCATTAGGAAACCTGATTTTAACTTTACCACTGCCAACAATGTCTAAATGAGAATCATCACCCAAGGACACCTTACCTCCATCAAATTCTTCATATTCAAAAAACCAATCTCTATTAAAGGTCATATGAAAAGATGCACCTGAGTCAATTAACCATGCATCATTACCTACACGAGTTTCCAAAGCTACAATGAATGTGTCACCATCTTCCTTCTTAGACTCAAAATCATAATCAAATTTCTCCTTTTTCTTCTTCTTTTCTTCTTTTCATTCCTTATGAACATGTCCAGGCTTACCACAGTTCCAACAAATAACTTTGGAGTTTCCAGGAGATTTAGATCTCCCCTTGGACTTAGATTTTTCATGCTTCTCATTCTTCTTGCCTTTTTCCTTAGGTCTTCCATGAACATTTAGGGCCTCCTTAGTAGTGATGGATACCTTCCTCCCCATCTCTTCAAAAATGAAAGAACCCACCACATCTCTAGTCTTCAATATAACAAAAGTACTCCCAATAGCCATAACAAGAGAATCCCATGAATCAGGCAAAGAACAAAGCAAGATCTGACATTTCTCCTCCTCATCCATTTTGACACCAACTTATGCCAATTGAGCCACCAACATATTGAATGCTTCTAGGTGGTCTTTGATTCATCCACCCTCTTTCATTCTCAAGGAATACAACTTCTTCCTCAAGAAAATCTTGTTCACTAAAGATTTGGCTTGATACATCTCACCAAGCTTCTTCCATAGTTTATGTGTAGAGGTCTCTTCATGGAAATTAATTAAAATAGATTCTACCAAGAACAATCTAATTAGACCTTTGGCTTTACGATTCATAAAATCATATTGAGTAGCTTGAGTAGGATTTGTAGGCCTTGAAACATTATCATCAACAACATCCCGCAAATTTCAATCTATCAACAAATCCCCCATCTATAGCTTCCACATCTCAAAATTATTTCTAGGAAATTTCTCCACCTCTATTCTCCTTGATGAACTTTCCATCTGAAAATTCTTGCAACAAGATCACAAAGTGTCTACTGCACAAGCTCTCACTCAAATTTGTATTAGTTCAAAAAACCCAACAACCCACAACTGAAACCAAAGGTGATCAAGCTCTGATGCCACTTGTAAGGAAGCTAAGGTAGCAGAACAGCTTCCTACACTAACCTTGAGAGGAGAATAATGCAAAAAATTTATAGATCTTTAACAGTTACAAAAATGTAAACAAAAATAAACACAAGTATCATGCATACCACAACACAATGATTTACGTGGGGAAAACTCTTTCGGGAGAAAATCCCCACACTCCAAAAGTCACCCAATATATTATTCAGAAATCAAAAGATTAAAATATACTTGCAGAACAAGCTTCCCATAGGAGTATCACCACCATAGATCAAGAGACACCACAACCACTATCAGACTCTCAGAATACACAACCATCTACATACATCCCACCCACTTATATTAATATTTTTGGAACCTTCTAGAATTAGGGTTTTACAAGGTCATTTTTCATTTGACATGTTAGCAGAAAAACCTTGACGTGTCAGTGAGAAAAAACATTGATGTGTCAACGGGAAAAAACCTTGACATGTCAGCCGAAAAACATTGACATAGTACTTGCATGATCAATCACCACATACCAACATACATCCTATCAATAAATCATATATAATTACAAGGTTGAGACACATTTTCCCAACACACATGCCAAGTTGTGGAAAGATTCCAATAACTTACTTTGTTGAGCCTTGTTAACGTAACGTAGAAAAGATCCATCTAAGCTCATTTTGTATAAACCATTATTCCATAAGACAATTTTTTTTGCCTTAAGCTTGACTATTATTTTCTCCTTATGTGTCAAATTCTCCAGAGATTCTCCATATGTTAGAAAGTAAGATCAGGATTGTTGTCAGCAATGGGATGGCACAACCCCTTACCATGCACCAACTTGGTGGGCTTTATGTCCATGTCATACTCTTGAATTTTGGCAATCCAATAGCCCCTTTTTGTACCAAACTCTTGTTGTGTCAAGATTGACTTAACAATAGAATCAGGCACTAGTACAATGACATGACTGTTAAGTATATAAAACTGAAAATGCTTCATTTCCTTAACCACAATGAATGCACACTTTTCCATTTGAGAATATTTCAATTCATAAAATTTTAATGGACAACTCATGAATGAAATAAGGGACTCAAACCCCTCACTATTCTGCTACACCAAGATGGTTGAAAGTGTATGCTCAGAAGCATAATTGTACATAATAAACTCCTTAGTGTAATCTGGGCAGACTAACACTAATGCATGCACAATAGCTTCTTTAATATCATTGAATGTAACTTTATCTTCTATAGACCAATGAAAGGTAGCATTCCTCTCCACCATATTCACAATATGATGTGTCTTCTCCATGAAGTTAGGGACAAACCTTCATAGGAAATTCACCTTACCAAAGAAAGAGTGAACTGCTTTCTTACCCATTGGCAGAGTAAGAGCTTGAATTGCTTTGACTCAAATCAATCTTTATACCCTCCTTGGACACAATGTGACCAATTATTTTACCCTCTGTAACCCTAAAAATTGACTTCTTGGGATTCAAAGAAATTCCATGTTGTCGGTGAAACATAGAAAAAGAGGTTCACCAAAATGAATTAACAAGATGATGAACATAACACTTTTTCTCTTATTATTTCATTCAACTATGCATAGAAAAATTTCATAAAACAAACCTAACTAACATAACAATAAAAAGGTAGGTTTTAAGATGGTAAAATGTTGTGTACCTGCTCCAAAAAGTACTTTTTTGAGCCTCACTGAGGACTCATTTGCCTAGTGGTGAATGGGTCCCTACTAGGGTTATGGAATATTGATTCCTGAGTTATGTTCTTCAACATCTACACTCCCAGATCCTAGGTGTTTAGCTCCCAAAAGTCAGAAATAAATTGTGTAGCTTAGTTTCTGTGATCTTGTAAGAAAGATGACAACTTTTGCAACTTTACAATTGTGATAGTTTTTGCTTTCCACTTGATTTTCAACCTAAAACCTGCAATCACACATCAAAGAGGAAAAAATGTTGACTATTATGGAATAGGGGTTTTCCTTGGTCAAACCTCGTTTTGGTAATTCAACCTTGTAATGAAATAATGAAACATGAAATAGAAAGAATGATGAAGGAACAATGCTATGTCACACCTCACCACACTTTTGTTTGAACCTTGAAATGTAAATTTGAAATTAGTATGTAGTGGCCTCCATGAATGTGGTTCTTGATCATGAAACTTGATGTGAAATGATGTGTTTGAATGCTTGAAGTAATCTTGAACTCTACATCAACATGTTGGCTCCAACAACATGCATGCCTTTGATATGATAATAGACCTTTGATAGATGCAATAAAACCTTGATAAATTTTCTCTTGAATGCTCTATAAATGCTCTTGTGAAATTACTCTTGATTGCTTATGAAGATCTAGTTGCTCTCTTGAAAATATTAGATGAAAACATAGTGAAATAACGTTATATTATACATAACTTAAGATTAAATCTCGAAATTCAAATAACACAAGCTGACATCAAATCTAGGATTTGAAATCGTTAAAATACCACCAAAAACATATTCCAAGGGGGATTTCCTAGGTCAAGTGAGGACCCATTCGCCATAGGGCGAATGGGTCCTAGCACACTTAACTAGGACACACTTCAGGGATATGAAATGATATGCCAAAAGGGTGTCCTAGGACCTAGTGGGGACCCATTCACCAGGTGGAAAATGGGTCCTAGGTCACTAGCCTAGGACACATTCCTTATAAAATTAAGTGTTGTGTAATTTCATTTATGAGTTTATGGTTTTATCCCTCAAAATCTGTAAAAAATTAGGCTTGGATTTTAATTAAGGGGGTCAATTAATGTCAAATTAACCTCAATTAATTAATAATGCCCTAGATTAGTGTGAAATTGTAAAGATACACTTTACAACACCCTAAATAAGGCACCATTAAGTCCATTTTATTAAAAAGGGACCTAAACTTAGTGTGAATGTGTAAAACACATTACAACATTAAATCAAGGCAACATTAGGCTCATTTATTATTAATTATTCCCAAATTAAGGAAAGGAATTCTTTTTTCGTTACTACATTTTTCCCCCACTTTAGTGAGAGTATGACCCTACGTCAGAGTCACACTAAAGTAGACATTCAAGACACCTATGTTTGTAGCAATGACAAAGATACACAATCATACACTATCAAAGACTAGGAAAATAAAGGATCAAGCTTTGACCATCCCAACACAATGTGGAATGTGATTGTTTGTCTAAGAAAAAGGGGAAGGATCAAGCCTCGACTGTCCATCGATGTGAAACACATCTCAACTATTTTTCCAAATATGTTCACAAGCAGAACATGATGTCCACTATGCAAATGACACATGCGCTCACTCCAGGGTAGTGGAACCTCAGGCCATCCACTAGGTGAGTATGCCAAAAGGGTGGAAAATGAGAGAATCATATTAGGCTCCCATACCATATAAAAGTTATCCTCCTGAAAACTTCAATAAGGCACCACAATGCTAAGCACTTATGAATATTATGTCTATAGGTCTTTGTTCAAGGGGATCTTGCTTCATTCGTGTAAGGTCTTCTTAGGGATCATTGTGTCTAATGTCTCCAAGAGAGGATAGGTCAAGTATAACAGATTGCCACTTATGGGATGCCTTGTGTCGCATCATGCCACTAAGGGAAAGTTGTACGCTTAGAAATATCACACTCTTGGAGGACATCAAACCCAATGACACCACCAAGAAAAGGACACATCACAAGAAAAAGAAAATCACACAATGAAATATGCTAAATGTCAAAAGATATCATCGATGTATGCTCCCACTTTAAAGTAGTTGAGGCACCATTGTTGTGAGAAATTGCTTTAAAGTAGCCAATGTTTACTTCTAAGACATGAGAGCTTACCTAGAAAACCCTATTCCAAGTCATATGTTTCTGAATGAAACTACATCATGAATAAGGGGTTGCCCCCAAAATGAAATACTAAAGATAACTCAGTAAATCAAATGTGAGCCAACTTAAGGCATGTCGTCCACATCCCAAGCTCACTCTTATATATACATGGAAGGTAGTCAACTAGCCAAAAGAGACAATGGCAAGTGCCATACGAGGACAATGTTGCCTAACCCCTTGCCCCCACTGAGTCCAAGACAAGGATGAGCTAGGAATGGACAATGATATGCTACTCCTTGCAAAAAGGAAATGATTTTCAATGAATGTAAAACATGTAATAGTGAGTATGATATGATCCTACAACTATTGCATGGCAAGAAGCAACATCTATTGTTAGTAATTATAATGAGTAGTCAAAGCATCAATCGTATGCATATCTAATGAGATATTTCCACATGTAGTATCTATCAGTTCAGGATGTACCAAAGTTAAAGTTGTCTTGGAAGAATATTTTATAAGAGTGTTGATATTGAGTGAAGGATTTTTTGATGCTTTTGTTCTTTCGAAGGACAATAACCAAGACTGCTAGTTGTTTCTTGTGTGTTAGGCTCTATAGGGACACATATACCTTGCTCTCAAGCCCCACATCCTTTTCCACTATACCCAAGTTGTTTCATAAGTTCATAACCTCTTCCATAAATCTTTTTCATTTCTTTATGATTCGGTGGTTGTTTATTGCGTAATTTGCTTCTTCTTCTAAAGTGGTTGAGGTGGATGCTTTTGAATTTTATGTTGAAATTATCTCTTTTTATTTTACCTTATTTGATTCTTTGATCTTGTATTCTCCCATAAATGTAGGTGTGAAATCTAAAGAACACCAATCGTCTTCCAATATCTTAGTGACTTCATCAATTTTCTTCTTATGTTCTTCTTCCTTTGTGACTTCCACTTTTACAGTTTGATTCAATGCTTGCAAAGGATCTCGTCCTTCTTTCTCAGCAATCAAACAAATTTTAGGTGCAATATCAGCCTTGAGTGTGTAAACTTTGTTGTCATAGACGTACTTCATTTTATGATGAAGGGTATAAGGCACCCCATTCATTACATGAATCCATGGCCTTCCTAAGAGAATATTATAGGAAAGATCGTGAGGCATAACATGGACCAAAGTTTGTAATAGGACCTTTCCAACTTTAATAGGTAGTGTGATGACTCCCGGCAGTTGTTTTCCTATATTATCAAATCCATGGATAGGAAAAGAATCAAGGACAACGTCACTCTTATTCATGTAAATCTTTTCTAAAAGGCTCACACTACACACATTAATGCCCAAACCATTGTCAACAAGAGTTCTCTTTATTGCAATTTAGTTGACATAAGCTATTATCATGAAAGCTTCATTTTTTTTTTCTATTCTAATGAAGGTAACTCATCTTAAAAAAAAGTAATTTCTAAGTTGGTCAGAGTTGTAGCTTGAATTTGGGTTGGCACATAATTTTTTTGAACATTAGGAGTAGAAACTTGTTGTAAAGCACTTTGAAGCATGTCATGATGACTAGGTGAGGCTTGAATAAGGTCCCATAAGGATATCTTAGCAGGAGTATTCTTAAGTTGTTCAACAATATCATACTCCTTTCCACTTCATAAAGGAAAACGAGGAGGACTAGGTAAGATAGGTTGAGGTAATGGGAGGGATGTTGGAGTTGTTTGTCTTGGTTGCAAATTGTTCTTATTGTTATATGTATGAGCAATGGTATCGTAACTCGGTTGTTGTGAAACATTATCATTATGAGGGTGGATAAATGATTAGCTTAGCCTCAGGAAGTGCAATAATTAAAGGATCTCTAGGATGCCTCGAGGGAGTTCTAATGTTCATAACCTCACTGAATTTATCCTTATTTTCATGATCTCTTAGTGAAGGGGATTCTAATGTCACTTCATTTGAGGAAGCCATGTCCATGTTCTCATTTTCTTACACCATAATATCCTCCCTAGTAGGATATTTTTTAGGAGAACTACAAAATATATGTTCATGACATTCAAAGGTTGGCTCTTCTAAAATACTTCATCACAAGTAGGGGACTCATCAATGGTTGGGTTTTCTTGTTTATCAATGATGGCATTCTCTATTTCAATAATGTTTTCCCTAGGGGAAGAGAGACAAATAGTATTCTCATGAATCTCATCAATTAGATCTTCTAACACCAAGATATCTTCCTTACTAATAGGAGAAGGCCAAATTTGATTGTTATGATTGTCCATGAATTCATCCTTTTTCTCCAAGGTCTCATTGTCTTGTGCCATAATATCTACCCTAGTAGGAGGGCCTTTAGGAGAGGAGAAAACAAGAGTTTCATCATATTCCATGGTTATATTTTGTAAAGTAGCTTCATCAAAAATAGGGGAGGCATCAAGAGAAGAATGACTATGAGTTTCATGTTTACCAATGATTGGACTTTTTCGTTCAAATAGATCTTTCCAAATGGTAGGAGCATTAGGGAAGTGAGGAACAAGATTCTCATGAATCTCAATAAGTGTATCTTCCAACACCAACCTATCTTCTTTGCATCTAGGAGAGATATTAGGAGAAGAAAAAATTTGATTGCTATGGTTATCTACAATTAAATCCCCATTTCCTATAATGTCTTCCCAAGTAGGAGAGGTAGGATTGTCATAGCTCTCAATCATTGGATCTGTTAATGTTAACATATCCTCCACACAAATGTGTTTTTCATGATCGTTCATGATTGTATCCTCTTTCACTAAAGCATTCTGACAAGTAGGGAAGGTGTTGGTAGATGAATGGAGACTAGATAAAGTAATGTTAAGGAATTTTTCAATGATCTCATCTTCTTGTTTTGTAATTTCTTCCCAAGGGAAAGGAGGAGAGGGACAAACAAGACTTTCATTATTCTCAATGATTGTATCTTCTTTCACCAAGACACCTTCGTCACCAATAGGAGAGGTATCAAGAGAAGAACAATTATGGTTTTCATGATTATCTATGCTTGTATCCTTTTGTATCATATCATCCTCATAAATGGGAGAGATAATAGGGTTTGTGATAGGCAAGGTAATATTAAGGATTGTGTCAATGGTTTGATTCTCTTGCTCTAAGATGTTCTAATAACTAGGAAAGATAGTGGAGGGATGGCTAACATATTTCTTGATGACCTCATTGTTGTACTCTAAATTGAACTCATAGGAGGGGATGTTGTACTTATGCAATCCATTCTTAACCATAGCAAAACCACATCTCTTAAAAGGAAACATGCTAACATGAAAAAGTAAACTATCTAACTTATGCAATTCTTCAAAGATGTAAACAAATGTCCTACAGATTTGAAAAATTTCACTATTGAAATGAGTTTTGGGATGATTTTAAAAATGACTATAGTAAATGGATGATTTGACCTAGATGCCTAGAACAAAAATTCTTGAAACTTTCCAGACTGATATAGTAGGTTACTAACAAGCCTAGAAAGTGCCAAAAATCATTAGAAAGCTCATAAAAGTTGGTTTTTGTCAACCTCCAAGGACTCATTCGCCTAGTGGCAAATGGGTCCTGGTATGCTTTTCTAGGAAACCGTGAATCTGATATTGAAGCTTAGGAATTGTGAAAACTTGCTACTTTTGTAACCCTAACATGGACTCATTTTCCCTATTGAGAATGGGTCCTATATTAGGGTTTTGAAATAGATTTTTATAGATTTTCAAGCCTTTTTTAGTGATTTTCATATTCAATTTGCTATAGTAAGTTTTAGGTTTAATTTTTTGTAAATGCAATGTGAAATGCAAGTTGAAAATGTGACAAAATGGTGACTTAAAATACCTAGTTTGATATGCAATTTTGTTTTCAATTTTTAAATTCAAGTTTATGTGATGCAAGATGATATGCAAAATGATTGATTTTTTATATTTTTTCAGATTTGAAGAATGCAAACAATGCAATTCTAAAAACACTATATGAGATGCAAAATAAGACACCCTAAATGATATCTAATTCAATGCAAATGAATGCAATATCTATCTAAGATGCAAAGGAATCCTAAAATAAAAAAATCTACAATGCTCAAAAAGTTAGGTTCACCATAATGAAACATATAAAAAGAGGTTCACAAAAATGAATTAACAAGATGATGAACCTAGCACATTTTCTCTTGTCATTTCATTCAATTATGCATAGAAGAATATTAGAAAACAAACCTAACTGACATAACAATAAAAAGGTAAGTATTAAGATGGTAAAATGTTGTGTACCTGCTCCAAAAAGTGCTTTCTTGGGCCTCACTGAGGACTCATTCACCTAGTGGAGAATGGGTCCCTACTAGGGTTCTAGAAAATTGATTTCTAGGTTCTATTCTTCAATTTCTGCACTCCTAGATCCTAGGTATTCAACTCTCGAAAGGAAAAAATAAATTTTGTAGCTTAGTTTTCGTCATCTTGCAAGAAAAATGAAAACTTTTGCAACTTTGAAAAAAATTTCTCTCCACTTGATCTTCAACCGAAAACCTGCAATCACACATCAAAGAGGAGAAAATGTTGATTGTTATGGAATAGGGGTTTGCCTTGGTCAAACCCCAATTTGGTAATTAAACCTTGTAATGAAATAATGAAACATGAAATAGAAAGAATGATGAAGGACCAATGCTATGTCACACCTCACCACACTTTTGTTTGGACCTTGAAATGTAAATTTAAAATTAGCATGTAGTGGCCTCCATGAATGTGGTTCTTGTATACACCTAAAATCGGTCATCACATTTAATTAATTAAATACTAGCTATTTAATTAATATTTCGACTACGTATAAATAAATTCTCAATTTATTTATATTGTTCATTTTCTAAATTCTCCAAATCTAAAAACATATTCTTCTAAATTAATTAAATAAACAAATTTCCACAAGCTTGTTTTATTTAATTAATCTTCACTAATCTCGATTAGGAATTTGAGCACATGTCTACAACTTTTTGTGCCACCTCACCATGGTCACATGAAATTAAATAACTCTAATTTTTAATTAGAATTATCTTCAACTCATTTTAAAAGTGCATGGCTTATTCCTCACACACTTCCACCAATTTTAAAAGCACATGGTCTTTTCTTCCCACACTTGAGTCTTCCATCCAAATGGCATGTTTCCCATTAGTCAAGAGATTCTTCCATCCAAATGGCATGTTTTCTTTGGTCAAGGGGACAACATTTTGATTCTCTCCATCTCCACCATCCATTCTTCTTGTTCAAATCTGGACCGTCGATTATTGCCACCTCACTATATGCTTGGAAAAGGCTATAAATACAACCCTTGGGCATTGTATTTTGCATCCAATTTTGAAGAGTTATCATGCAGGAATATTGTTTGAGCTTGGGAGCATTATGGAGTCTTATAGCTACATTTTACATCATGTTTTGCATCATAGTTAGATCTTAGACTAACACTTTGCTTCATAGTTGCATTTTATGTCCTCCATTGCATCATAGTTGCATTTTAGATTAGCATTTTAATAGTTTGCATTTAAGCATATGTAGAATAATATATAGAATCATATAGATCACTACCATAGTATCCACCACCGTTTGTCCATTCATCATAGTCACCCACCATTCATCATAATCATCCATCATTCATCATAATATCCATCATCATTTCTACCATTTAGTTTCATGTAGGAATTTAATTAGCTTACATGTTAAATACTAATCTTGTTTCTTAAGTGTCATTCTAATAGCCTTTGTGCACATAGAAATCTAAGGGCCAAAGGGTTAAAGGAATCATTAAGAATATAGGACAATGAGACGTTCTTGAAAGATTCGTTAAATTACAATTTAGAGTAGCTTATTTGCTTTGAATCTTTAATATAAATCGTTTCATTAAGGTTTGTGTTGATACTAACTTTCCACATTTCACACACACCACAAAATGGTGCCCACCGTGGGACCTTGCCCCATTTTTTTAACATTTTGGAAAATTTATGTTCACATGTTCGGACATGAGACTTCTGGTGCATCTTGCACCCGTTCTAGCGCATCTTGCACCCGTTTTGGTGCTTCTTGCACCTGTTTTGGCACTTCTTGCACTTATTTTGGCACTTCTTGCACTTTTTGTGGCGCTTCTTGCACCTATTCTGGCACTTTTTGCACTTTCTCTGGCGCTTTTTGCAAGTTTCCAGAAAAGCTCACCAAGGTCCAAAACATGGCTTTTGAGTTTTAGCGCTTCTTGCACTTTATGTGGCGCTTTTTGCACTTTCAGTGGTGTTTTTTGCACTTTTTGTCTTTGTTTTGGTGCTTTTTGCAATTTCCCTATTTTTCACTAAATCAGAAGGCTAATACTCTGTGTTATTGTTTTGAAGGTTTCCCATATTTGTTGTCAAAGACTCAAACATAAACTACTGACATATTGCAGGGGTTGGAAGTGATTTATTTGTTTCCTTTTGGTTAAGTTAGGAACATAGCTTAATTAAAAGGTTAATGAACACCATGTTTTTCATGCTTGATGGATGGTAGGCATATGCTCTCCCCTTAATTGGGTGACCAAAAAGCCAGACCCATTCACTTTTTGTGTGCGAGTGTGAGTTGAGTATATCGCGTGTGTTCTCTCTTTGTTTACCCAAAACAAAGATTGATTGAACTACAAGTATACTTGCTTGCTTTTGTTTATCTTAGAGGGCTTTCCTTGTGGGAAAAAGTAATCACCCAAGGGAATGACCCAACTGGTAACATGCTAAAGCCAAGCAACTTCCAACCAGGATATAAATGTGGGTACTTGAACAAAGGAAAGTATCACGAGGATAATTCTGACGAGAAGGGCAGCAATGGTCTCTCGCCACATGGATTATACCCCATGAACAGAATTTTTGTACTAGAACCCTTGTTATAGTTTGGCCAAAAACCTTTATCTATTCTTTAGTGCAGCAATGGTCGTTGCGAAGGCATCCACATTCTCGCAATTTTTAGTAGAGATGAGAAATATGCCATGGAAGATTCATGGGTATTGATGCTTGGATGCCCTGTAGAAGTGAGTGTCATGGAGGGGAGCCAATGGGGTTAAGCATCTAATCATCCGCTAAGAATAAGTGTGGTTGGGGTAAAACCCGCGTGGAATCCAAAAGAATACAGTCTTTCACAACCTTAGGATTGTACATTGGTTGATGTGTCTTTATCAAAGTGTTTTCAAAAAAAAATTCAAACAAAACATCACATATCAAAAGTGAAAACCTGATTCAAAATTACATTCATTGAAATAACCAAGTCTCCAACTGGAAAATTTAAAAAATAGAACTTCCAAAAAATAGTGTTATTCTTCCAGTTTGGCGCATCTTGTAGACCTTCTAGCGCATATTGACTACCTTCTGGAGCATCTTGCACCTGTATTCACACATTTTCCAAGTTACCAGAGTCAAAACCTACTTACAGAGCCTTGTAAAACTTTCTAGCGCTTCTTGCACTTTCTGTGGCACTTTTTGTACCTATTCTGGCACTTCTTGCACTTTCTGTGGCACTTCTTGTACCTGTTCTAGCACTTCTTGCACTTTTCGTGGTGCTTCTTTCACTTGTTTTGGCACTTCTTGCACTTTTTGGCACTTTTTGCACTTTATGTGGTGCTTCTTGCACTTTCTGTGGTGCTTTTTGCAATTTCTCTGGCACTTTTTGTCTTTGCTTTGGTGCATTTTGAAGACCACAAAATAGTGACCTAGATTCATCTCCTGTCTGACGGTCAGTCTCATCCCAAGAATCCTCAGTAGTGTTCAACCATTCCTTAGGTAAAATAGATTCTGAACATGTCTTTTATCAAATGATTTCACGAAAGATTAAAATTCGAAAACCCAAGTCCAAAGTTCTTAGTCCAAGAGAACATAAAAAATGTCTCACAACACTCTACGAATTTAGAGAGAGGTTGGTCTTCAATTTTTACAAAAGAGCTTCAAAGAAAAAATTCCAACTTGTACTCATTTTACTATTGTCAAAATCCAAGACTTTTCCAAAGATTTGAGTATCTTGTGTAGGAAGAAAATTTGCCTCCGATCTCACAATTTGAACCAAAATTTCAGAATTTTCTCAAAGTTCAAAATCATTCCTTAGGTACCTTAGAATTCAAACTTGTTAAAATTGACCTCTACAAGTGGAATTTTCCAATCCAAACCAAGATCTAACATCTCAAAGTACCAAAATCATCAAATTTATCGCACCTTTGATTATTAAGCCTAGTTTCATCATCAAGATTTATCATCCTCTCATCACAAAACGAAGCTATGTAGTCAAATCAAAATTAGTCTCATTAGAATTTGTCATTCTATTTGACTTAGTTGTAATCCTTGGTACTTTTCCAAAACCTAGATCAAAGTTTAGTGAAAACTATAACACTTGTATGCCCATTTTAACAAGACCCCAAAAAGCATAAACTCAAAGAATAGGAAATTGAAACTCAAACCACCATGGCTGAAATAGATGAGGATCAATTGAATGTTTTAGCTCATCAAATGAAGAACCTTCAACAACAAATCTAGGATATGCAAATGGAAACAACCACAAAAAGATATTTGTTGTCAGACATCTATTCTTATCCATCTGGCATAAATACGGACATGACATCTTCTCCACCAACAACTACATCACCCAAGTTCAATTTCTTTGAATTCTTCAAAAAGTTAAATGAGAAACCCAAATCAAAGTATTCAAACACAAAGGATATTGAACAAGCTTACCATGTCATGCATCTATCTTCATCTCCCATAAGTCAAAATATACCTCATGATTCTTTCACCCAAGTTAACGATTCCATCCAACCACCTTCATCTATCATACCTTCTGCAGCCAATGATTCATGTCAATCTCTCAGCCCAAACCATGCTATCATAGACTCCCTCACACATCAAGATCAAATAATTCTTTCCACTTCATCCAATGATACCAAAATACCATAAGTTCTTCCAATATTTGACCAAGACCCCATCTCTCAAGAATTCTGTGATGATCCCCTCCTTTCACTTTTCATCCACAAGGATTCCCTTCCATCTCAAGATAAAAGCATTCTTCCAAGTCCTCCTTCCACCACATCTGATGAATCCATACCATCTCGAGATTCCATTGCATCCCAGGAGCATGATAATTCTTCCATCCTATCTAATGATGTCCTATCACCCGATGATCAAGATATGCTTTCTACAAAATCCCATGATTCCCTTCCTCATCAAGATCAAGATATGCTTCCATGCAAGGATGCCCTTTCATTGCATGAGGATGTTCATCCTTCTCAAGATCAAGATATTCCTTTCATACCACTTCACGATGATTTCATACCTAGTAAAGAGCAAGCTGCTCCATCTTCTACACCTCATACTCCTTTTCCAAGTCAAGATCAAAGTACCCCATCATCCCCATGTCAAGATCCTATCACACCTAGTCAAGCTATCCATGAGCCATACACCTACAAATTGGGATCATCCACCTCCATCCTCTCTGGTTTACTTCTGACACCTATCCTTTTATCCATATCATATCCTCCCCAAAATGGACTTGCATCTTGTTTCACAAACAATACATATCCCATTAGTAAATGAATGTGTCAAAGTATGAACTACAAAGGCAAAGGATTAGGCCTTCATGAACAAGGTATCCTAGAACCCCTTTTTTCTCAAGAAAACCCATGTTACCATGGCCTTGGTTATACACCTAAGTTTTCTATTCCATCAAACCTACCATCTATCCTAGGTCCTCATCCTAATCCACCAAACCTTCCATCTATCTTGGGTCCTCATCCTAGTCCATCAAACCTACCATCTATCTTAGGTCCTCATCCTAATCCACCAAACCTTTCATCTATCCTAGGTCTGCATCCTAGTTCATCAAACCTTCCATCTATCCTAGGTCCATATCTTATTCCTCAAGAACAACAAAGGCACACATCCTTGATGTCTTTTCAAAATTCTACCTACACTCACTCATCCATAATACCTCCATACCATTCATCTCCATCCATCTCTCCTATTGCTCTTGGAAGCAATTTGGGTGCCAAATGGCAAAAGCTTCCATATCAAAATCCACATGTGTCAAAGGATCAACATGTCTCCTCGAAGAGGCATGCAAAAATAAAAGAAAATTTGATCCAAAATCAAAGGAAAAATCAAAAAGGCCACAAAGGCCCATCAAAGCAAAAAGGAATTTTTCAAAGACCACAAAGGTCCATAAATCAAAAGAAATTTTCAAAAGGCCACAAAGGCCCATCAAAGAAAAAAGAAAAATTTCCAAGGCCACAAAGGCCCATAAATCAAAAAGAAAAATATCAAATGCCACAAAGGCCCACAAAGCAAAAATCAAAGTCAAAAGTCATGTGGATTCCAAAAAGTCTCATAGAAGCAATAAAATCTAAATTGGCATCCAAATTTTCTAATCCAAAAGCTTCCTCCAATTTTTCATCTAAAACCTTATCACCTTCCAAATCCATTTTTCCTCCATCACTCCACCATCCTTCAAGGTTTGTGCCAATGTTGACCTCGCAATCCTTTCCATCTATCCATCAGCAAGCCTTCCCACCTCCTATACATTACCCAACATTCATCCCTCATTTTTCTCCTTTAATCCAAACCTTTGGATAAGTACTTAGTTCTTCCATCATACCTTTGATAGGCCAACATTTATGAGTCTAATTCCCATTTCCATGGTTTATTAAAGGGATATTTGGTCTTGAAACTTGATGCTTAGGTCCTTCTTCCATCTTCCTATCATGTATATATTATCCTCCACATTTTCCACCTTTGATCTTGACAAAGTTAAGGATCTCCTTGAACATCATATATCTTATCCTATTCAATTTGTCTGTCTTTCATACCATATCTTTCGTCTTATCCATATTCCATCATTCTTTCTAGATACATTATTTCTTCCCTTCCTTTGTCTTGATGAGGAATAGGGGAAAAATACTTGGGTCTTGTGTCCGTATATTATCTAGTTGATCTCGATCATCCCATTCATTATCTTTATCCTCACTTTCTTCCTTATTTCCTAGCTTATCAAAATCCATGTCATCATGTCCCTTTGCAACCTTGAATCTTATCATGCAAATCATATTTGAGCCTAGTTGTAAAACATTATCCAATCCTCATATCTTTTGTCAATCAATTATCATTAATCATCAATCTTATCGTACTTAGAGGAAATCAATGATCCTAAGTACTTATCATCATCACACCTTATGGAATCAATCATTCCTAGCATCCTAATCAATCAACCATTATCATCTTTTGACAAGAGATATGTTGCTTGTGTGACATGTTTTGCAATGAATCTTTCATTTTGATCTATCATTTATCCATGGTTGCATTATCTCTATTGTGGGGCATCGTGTTCTTTCAATCAGTCATATCATCTCATTCCATCTTAAATATCCTGAGAAAATCCAAAAAAAATCAAACATCAAAAAAGTCCTAAAAATACCAAAAAAAAAGTCCTAAAAATGATTGCCTTGATGAAAACCTGGCAAACAGGCGTCTTGGTAACAACAAAAAAAATTAGAAAAATCCAAAAAATTAGAAAAATACAAAAATACAAAAAAAAGATCAAAAAAATCATAAAATTTGAAAAATTGCAATAAAATCAAGTAGTGAAAACCTGGTAACAGGCGCTATTTGTGATAGGCTAGATTTTCCATCTATTTGAGCATGTCAACCATTCTCTTTCACCATTCGCTTTTGCCATCCATCTGCCTATCCTCAGAAAGCACCATGTACATATCCTGGCATCATGGTTGTGTCTCACTCTAGACTGGGGGCAGAATCCTGAACTCACTAGGGGCAATAAACTTTGAGCTTGAACCAATAGACAAACAACAGTAGTACAACACAACCCACAACAATGATCATAGTGCAACTCAACATTGAACATCAACCATCATCAGAAACACATCGAACACCTAAATCAAAACAACCAAATCCAAACCAAAAGCGAACTTCAAATGGATGATGTTCTTTTTGAATCATGGGTTTATCACGTAACACTTGAATGTTCACTTGTTGAACTTTGATTTTTGTTATCATATCTCTGGAGCCCCTCGATGATGTATCGAACTAGAGGAGCTAGGAAGGAGTATGATTTTTATTTGTCTGTTGTTTGTGAGTTGATCATTATTACTGTGCAAATTGTTGTGAGATGTGCTCTACAAAGTATCACTAATGACATTCTGAATTTGCATAGGAAAAGGATTAACTCTTGTCTATTTACGCAAGCAATGCTCAGGTCATCTCAGTTTAATTATACTTAGATGCTTGTGTTAACTTGCACTATCAAACATCATGGAAGTATTATTGAGGTCATCATGGTCTAAATATACCATTGATGCTTGTACTCACTTTCAACATTTTAAAGGCCCAATGATGATAAAAAGCACGACAAATCAATTGTTACAAATGACAACTTTTGCATATGAGATCTGCATGGTTAGAGTAGATTGCATCCATGTTAGTTTGCATTTGTATTTATGGGGTTTCCAAAGCTGCAACAATGATGTTATCTCTTACATTAATGGATTGAGTACACTTGACATTGCCAAAAACACATCATTCTCATTTAGTTTCATATCAGTTGCACCATCACTTGCATCAATTAGAAAACATTCTCATTTAGTTGCATATTAGTTGCATCATCATTTGCATACATTGGAAAACATTATCACATCATTCATCCATCCATGCATCACATCATTATATTTGCATCATAAAACACAAAAAGAAGTGCATTCCATCTCACTTGCATAATCATAATCATCTCATCCATTATTAATGGATTAAGAGATTGGTCCATTAAGAAGATTGAAAGACATATCCAACAGAGTAAGAATGAAAACATCTCTATTTTAATATGGGAATAATTGAACTTGATGCATCACTGAAATCATTTATTCATTTAATAAAATGGATCTTGGATTCAAGATTGAAGGACATTCCAACATAGTAAGATTTCCAAGAAGAAAAAGTTGTTGAAAAGCATGATTGATTAACAAGGATATAATGCCCTTTTTATGAACATCTAAAACTAGTAGTGAAGATGAATTTTTTATTACTCAAATCCAAGACTGATAAAGGACTAACTAGATATAAACATCACATGTCATTTTCATAATCACATCCATCTCACATAGCATAAAACATCATCCATAAAAGTAGATTAACTCATCAACCATGCATTATCATATCATCATTGCATACATCCCACAAATAAATCATCACATAAGAATCATCATAATCATCATGATCATCATCACATGTAAGCATCACATAAACATCAACATAAATATGCATCATGTGATCATTTCATACATCATTCATTCATCCATTGCATCATTTATTTGCATTAGAAAAGTACAAAAACATAAAAAAACATCACATTTCATTGGCATCATAGAATCCATCACATACATCATATATACATCATTCATAAAGCATCATAGAAACATAACACATCAGTTGCATCCCCATTTGCATCCATAACATATCATATCATCATCATATAGAACATCGCATAGCATCGTAAAATAGAAATCAAATGCATCCATCTATAACATATCATCATCATAACATAGAAATTAAATGCATATCATAATCATCATCATAACATGGGAATTAAAGGCATCATAGATATATATCATCATATCAACACATAGATCATAATCATCATTGCATGTCATATAAACTCAAAAATCATAATGTCAAAGTGTACGAGGATACCCAAAAGTATGATGAGATACATCAATATCAAAAGTGGCATTGTATTGGAAAGTCTGAAGAACATCATCAATGTCACAATAGTGTATACATCATGTCCAAAGTACATCAAAATATGTTATCCTAACTAGAGCTATGTCAATCTCCCCCCAGACAGTGCTAGCATCACAGAACCAGTACCTCCACCTGACGGACCTGCACTAGGACCTCTCCTATCTCCAGGCAATGGTTGTGTAACACCCATGCTAACAATCCAAGACCGATACTCGAGATTGTACGAAGCTCTCTCGCCGCTCGAGAGGAACCAACTCATGATATTTACCCCTGTAAAATTGAGCCTCCTGAGCAGTGTGTCGAAACTCTCTAAAATAATCGGATGTACCAACAACTGCTACAGCCTGCCTTAATCTCTTAGTAATGGCCTTCACCTACTCTGCCTGTCGTCTCACGACATCCCTCTCTGTAGTAAGTATGACAACCTGTTCCTGTACTTGTTGTACATGTTACCTATCTGCATCTCTCTTAGTTTTCAGTGTCTGAACCTGGCCAACCTGAGCCTGCAAAATCTAGAATGTGACTACCAACTGCACCTGATAGCCCTGCACGTGATCTACCGCCAACACCACCACCATCATCGCCACCAGCACCATCATCGCCACCACTTCCACCATCGTCATCACCCCCACCACCATCCTTAGCACCATCATCATCCCCTCCATCCCCAATATCACTCTCCTCCTCCTCTCCATCCCCCTTTGTCTTGGTGCTTGAGGCGATGCCCTCTCATCATCATCAACTGGCGGAAATGGCTCATCAGGACTAGATAACCTCAGAAAGGGATGTGTGTAGAAATACTCAGAATAATCCTCTATCATCCCTGCATTTGTAACCTATGGAGCATAATCCCACACACATGGCACCAATGTATAATACTCGGTACAAGCAGCATCATAAGATAAGCACGACCCCCACTCTGTCACATCTTTTCGTCACCGTGAATAATGGGCAACCCCCTGAGGCATCACCTGAACTCATCCAAATTAACGACAAACCCACAAATACAAATATATCTTGAGTATAGAATGTGTATGTCCCATCAAGTATCGCGATAGCAGCATGTAGGGCATCTCCACATGATCCTCTAGACACACCTCACAATCCAAGTAAGAGCGCCATGTCACGGTCTCTAGATCATCTAGGACATGTATCCAATAATCTAATTTTCCAATCTTATGCTGGAAACACAAACTGGTGTAGTTGAACACATAAGGTCTACCCGTCGGTCATTGTCTATCTCCCACTGGCCAAGTGATCGCTACATGCTCCCACGCCCATATCTGCAACAACGTAACTCTAGAAGAGAGGCTCGTCGCCACACAATAAACAACCTGGTGAAAATCATGATACAAATGGGATAACATACAAAAACCCCATGCATATCTGGTCCCCTCCAACATCATACACTCCAATACCCAACCCCAGCCCACCAATAATCCCTTTGACCTGTAGTCAGGACAAAGGAATTCGCCAACGAACCCAAACAAAACACACGGTAGAGGATCATATCTCCTGATCATCTCCTGCCATGGGACCCAACAGCCTGAAACATGATCATCTTGGAAAATCCTACACAAGGCATCGGTCCCACTTTGCTCTACTTTGTCATACACAACTATCTTGCCAACCACTGGAATCTACAAGATACGATACACATCCTCGGGAGTAACTGTCATCTCCCCAGTAGCCAGATGAAAGGTGTTATGGTCACTATGCCACCTCTCCTCCAAAGCAATCATCAAACCCCTGTTAATCCTATACTGGGGTATATCTAACAATGATGTCAAACCACAATGCTCGATAATATTTAAATCATCCTATGTCAACTGATGAATCATATCCCACATCTTCGGGAAATGATCCCAAGAGTAGAGAACATCAAGGTCCTCCTAATCATATCATGACAAACAAATCAGCATTACATCAAGCAAATCAGGTTCAATCAAAATCATTAGTCAATCACATCAGGTTCAATCAAGATCACCAGTCAATCAAATCATGTTCAATCAAGATCATCAGTCAATCTATCAAATCAATCATCAAATCAATCAATCAAGACAATCATTAGTGAGTCTATCATCAATCCTCACCTATCATGAGGTTGATACATCATCAATCCTACCATCAATCCTCGCCTATCATGAGGTTGATACATCATCAATCCTACCATTGATCCTCACCTATCATGAGGTCAATACATCATCAATCCTACCATCGATTCTCACCTATCATGAGGTTGATATATCATCAACTTATCCTTTCATTTGACTCTCACCTATCATGAGATCAAATCATCAACTAGCTTATCGAACATCAATCAAATAATGAACATCACACAATCAAACCAAAATCAATCAAAAGCATCATTGAACAACATAACACAACGACTAACATGATTCATGAACACTATACAAGCCTCAATGAACATCAACAATGCACATTTGACATAACCAAGAGGACTTTAATCAATCACACATCGTAAAACAAGAAAAACAATAGGGCAAATCATCAGGAATCATCAAAGATAAACCCTGCCAACACCCCCAAGACAACAAAAAGTGCCATTTCAGGGGAAAGAGGCACACAAACAGGCCAAAGCATGAAATCAAGGCTATAGGAAGTGCCAAAAGACCAGCAAAAAGCGTCATTTGGGACCCAAAAAGTGCCACAGAATGGACAAAAAGTGCCACATAATGGATAAAAAAATGCCATTTCAGGCACAAGAAGCGCCAAAACTCTCATAAACACCCAAAAATGACTCCAAAACAATAAAAATACCCCCCCAAAAGTGAAAAAATGACTTTAAATGGCCTACAACACCTATCTACCAAGTTCAAAACACCAATAAAAGGAAAGAAAATGACTAAAGGAGGTTTCTCGTAATGTGTACCAGAGGTCCGGCTGTAGCAGGGCAACCATGGCGAAAAATGCACTCGAAACGATGCCTATGATATGAAATCACCATCTTCCTCTAGCTCTCCACTCTCCAAATTCTCCAAAATCACAATGTGCAAATGAATTCACTTTTCCCACTTTTTACCCTTTTAAAGGCTAATGGAGGGAATTATGGTGGGATTTATTTCTTTTTTACCAAAAATAGGTTTTAACTAATCAAAACTGTTCAAGGAGCGAGTGTAGGATCAAATTTCAAGAGATAAATTGTGTTTGATATCAAAGTATCATTGGTTTAACGTTGGATCATTATCACATCACTACAACATCATCATCCAATCATCCAATCATCGACAAATCATCAAAATTCAAAACTTCACCAATTTATCTCTCGAGGGGGCATATATCCGTTAGTACTTGAAAATCAACGTATGGGGCATCGAAAACTTTTCTAAGCATCGGTATCAAATTTTTCTCTGAAGCAACATGTAAACACATTACTTCAAAGAGGGGAAAAATGTATACACCTAAAATCGGTCATCACATTTAATTAATTAAATACTAGCTATTTAATTAATATTTTGACTACGTATAAATAAATTCTCAATTTATTTATATTGCTTATTTTCTAAATTCTCCAAATCTAAAAACATATTCTTCTAAATTAATTAAATAAACAAATTTCCACAAGCTTGTTTTATTTAATTAATCTTCACTAATCTCGATTCGAAATTTGAGCACATGTCTACAACTTTTTGTGCCACCTCACCAAGGTCACATGAAATTAAATAACTCTAATTTTTAATTAGAATTATCTTCAACTCATTTTAAAAGCACATGGCTTATTCCTCACACACTTCCACCAATTTTAAAAGCACATGGTCTTTTCTTCCCACACTTGAGTCTTCCATCCAAATGGCATGTTTCCCATTAGTCAAGAGATTCTTCCATCCAAATGGCATGTTGTCTTTGGTTAAGGGGACAACATCTTGATTCTCTCCATCTCCACCATCCATTCTTCTTGTTCGAATTTGGTCTGTTGATTATTTCCACCTCACTATATGCTTGGAAAAGGCTATAAATACAACCCTTGGGCATTGTATTTTGCATCCACTTTGGAATAGAGTTATCATGTAGGAATATCGTTTGAGCTTGGGAGAATTATGGAGTCTTATAGCTACATTTTACATCATGTTTTGCATCATAGTTAGATCTTAGACTAACACTTTGCTTCATAGTTGCATTTTATGTCCTCCATTGCATCATAGTTGCATTTTAGATTAGCATTTTAATAGTTTGCATTTGAGCATATGTAGAATCATATATAGAATCATATAGATCACTACCATAGTATCCACCACCGTTTATCCATTCATCATAGTCACCCACCATTCATCATAATCATCCATCATTCATCATAATATCCATCATCATTTCTACCATTTAGTTTCATGTAGGAATTTAATTAGCTTGCATGTTAAATTCTAATCTCGTATCTTAAGTGTCATTCTAATAGCCTTTGTGCACATAGAAATCTAAGGGCCAAAGGGTTAAAGGAATCATTAAGAATAGAGGACAATGAGACGTTCTTGAAAGATTCGTTAAATTGCAATTTAGAGTAGCTTCTTTGCTTTGAATCTTTAATATAAATCATTTCATTAAGGTTTGTGTTGATAATAACTTTCCACATTTCACACACACCATAGTTCTCGATCATAAAACTTGATATAAAATTATGTCTTTGAATGCTTGAAGTAATCTTGAACTCTACATCAACATGTTGGCTCCAACAACATGCATGCCTTTGATATGATAATAGACCTTCGATTGCTGCAATAAAGCCTTGATAAATCTTCTCTTGAATGCCCTATAATGCTCTTATGAAAGTACTCTTGATTTATTATGAAGATCTAGTTGCTCTCTTGAAAATATTAGGTGAAAACATAGTGAAATAACCTTATATTTATACATAACTTAAAATTAAATCTTCAAATTCAAATAACACAAGCCGACATCAGATCTAGGATTTGAAATCATTAAAATACCACCAAAAACATATTCCAAGGGCCCAGGTTAAGTGAGGACCCATTTTCCATAGGGCGAATGGGTCCTAACACACTTAACTAGGACACACTTCGAGGATGTGAAATGATATGTCAAAAGGGGGTCCTAGGACCTAGTGGGGACCCATTCACAAGGTGGTGAATGGGTCCTAGGTCACTAGCTTAGGGAACATTCCTATAAAATGAAGTGTTGTGTAATTTCATTTATGAGTGTCAGGTTTTATCCCTCATAATCTGCAATAAATTAGGCTTGGATTTGAATTAAGGGGGCCAATTAAGCTCAAAATAACCTCAATTAATTAATAAAGCCCTAGATTAGTGTGAAAGTGTAAAGATACACTTTAGAACACCCTAAATAAGGCACCATTAAGTTCATTTTATTAAAAAAGGACTTAAACTTAGTGTGAATGTGTAAAACACATTACAACACTAAATCAAGGCAACATTAGGCTCATTTATTATTAATTATTCCCAAATTACGTAAGGGAAAGGGATACTTTTTTTGTTACTATAGCTAGCATCTCTCCAAGATTTGTTTTAAATGATTAAAATGTTCTTGACGATTTTTGGAAAAAATTATTAGATCATCAGGATAAACTATAATGAACTTACCCATGACATCATAGAAAGCTAAGTCCATTGCTCATTGAAACATAGCATCAACATTAATGAGACCAAACGATATTCTACAGTAGGAAAAAGTACCCCATGGTGTGATGAAAGCGGTCTTATGTTGATCATTTGGGTTTACCTCCACTTGGTTGTATCCTAAAAAACCATCTAACATAGATAACATCTCATATCCAGTTACTGTTTGCAAGACTTGATCCATCACTGGTAGAGGATAATTGTCTTTCAACAATAACTGATTCAAATTTTTGAAATCCACACATATGCGAATTTCCCCATTTTTATATTGGCTATCCAAGTTGAATGGTGGATAGGAAATATGATTATGTCATTCAACATCTTTTGGATTTTTTAGAGAATGGTTCCAAAAATCTTAGGATTGTATTACCTCTGCTTCTTTTTATAAGGCAATGCTCCCACTTTTAGTGGAATTTCATGTTGAACCTCTTTTGGGCAAGAAGACTTCAAATCCTCATATGAGTATGCAAGTACATCAATTTATTGCCACAAAAATTTAACAAATTATCTTTTCTCTTCAGGAGTACAACACTTTTCGATGTTCACCATTTTTAAATCCGCTTCAGTTCCCAAGTTGATTTTCTCAACCTCATTTTTTGATTCAAAATGGAGTGTTGTTTCTTTTTGACATAACGATCATGTTTGTCAAAAAGTCTTTTTAGGGATACCAACCCCTTGGAAATTTTATTCCCTTTGAGCTACAGAAACTCTTCACCAGTAACTAGATCAATTTTAGAAATAGATTCTCAAGGTGGAGAATCACTACCTTCAAAGTACAATTCATCAAAATTTTATGCCTTCTCTAGAAAGGCCATGATCTAATGATCATCATTAAAAAAATTCCAATTGTTTGAATTGTCTAGAACACTTGGGAGAAAAACTAGCTCAATGGTGTAGGTAGAACCATGAAAATCTTTAGGCGAGATCAGGAGTGTAGCTGATACTGCCAACGAATCAGCTGTCATTGTACTCTCTTGGGACAATAGAAATATTAAAAGCTTCAAGTTCCTCCATACCATCCCAAACTAGATTACAATAATGCCTTAGTCGTTCATTCTTTGTTTGATACAAGTTTCTAGACAAATGACTAATTCAACATCACCTTGAACATGTAAATTTCTTATCCCTTTCCTTCATGCAACTTCTATTCCCAACAACAATGCTTCATACTTTGCAGTATTGTTAGTGTTGTCAAACTAAAGTTTAAAGGAAAAAGGAAAGAACTTTCCTTGTAGAGAAATAAAAAAATTCTTTCTCTAGAACCTATGGAAGAACAACAGCCATTAAACTCAATTGTCAAAACATCATTGGATCACAAAGACTAGTAATTTCAAAATTAGTAACTTCATCATCAGATGAAGTTTCACCATCTAAAAGAGACAAATCATCTAAAGATGATTCATTTCTGGTGAAGATGATTCATTACTTTCAAGCTCTTGCTTTGAATTTTTAGATGAAGACTCAACATCTTCATTAATCTACGAATAATAAGTCCCCATACCTGAAGACTCAAACAAAATTTGAGCTCTCAGACCATCTGACTTAGTCACTGAAAAATTGGATTCCCTTTTAGGAAGAAGCTTTTGCATTACGCTCTTTATGAGTATCCTAGCCCTAGACATATCCATATTTGGCTCTCCTCCAACGTCCTTATAGAAGTTTTGTCCAAGAAAAATACCATAAGGTGTAGGAACATCAACAACCAAGTTCGTCATCTTGATTTTCTTCTCTGGGAATGCAGAGAATGCAAACTGTGCATCCTTAATTTTCCTAATCAAAGGTACTTGTTTATTCTCCATTGAGAAGCAACAACCAAAAGTATTTGTAAGATTCAATCCCAAAGTAGTAGCTACCTTGGCAGGCATGACATTATCAGATGCACAAAAATCTATTACACAATTACTCAACTTGAAACTATTAACAAGAAAATAAATGTAGAACGGGTCTATTCTTCTAGAAATGGATGAAGGAATGGAAATGAAGTTACTTTGAGGAAACTTAGATTTGAAACATGGATATCTGAAGATGAATCTCTACTAGGGTGAGTTCTCTTGTCTTTAAAAAATTCAACCAATCTATCAAACTGGTTAGGATTGGCCTTTAGATATTCAACTTCAGACATTTGTATCTTCATCCTCTTCTTATGATCAATTATGTCAAAGGCTTGAAATGAGTTGATCAAGGAGGATGGGGTAACTTCATTGGTAGGTTTAATAATAGGGGGACTAGTCTTTGGAACTTGAGTATTGGCCTTTTGGTGTTGAGAAAACCACGAGAGGATTAATGGAACTTACTTTCTTATTGGCTATCATATCTTTAGGTTACATTGGCAAAGGAGATCCTCTTTTAGCAATAGTCATTGGTGGTCATGGACTATCCTTTACTTTAGTCGCATAAGCTTGAGGTTGATCAAGTTGATTTTGTTGCGAGCGTGTGAACACAACATAAGCATCAGTCAACAAATCATCTTCATCTGACTCACTTTCAACATGTAGATAGCTAATATTTGAGTCACCAATTGGATCTTCTTCCTCCTTCTATAATTGATCGACATTTTCCTTAGTAGGATATTTCGGTTGCACATAATCATCTTGCTCAACTTCATTATAACCCATGGTTGCATTGGTGGGAGGAGCCTCAAGAGCAAGTCTTCCTTGTGGTGCAAGGAGTCTATTATGATTTCTATTACTAGAATAGTTGGAAGAATTTGGAAAGGTTCTCCTTGGAACATCCTTGTATGGAGGATTAGATGAACCTTGAGAAACCTATTTCTTCAAGGCTAGCAATTCATTTTTCTAGTTTCTACATCATAGGATTGGTACTTGTATTGGTAGATGAAGATGAAGATGCTTTCCTTTTATTTTTGTTTGTTTCTTTTCTTATTTTTCCAACAAGTATCAAATCATCTTCGAAGCTAGTAGCTAATTGTTGTGTTGCCTCAAGATTAGCTAGAATTGCTCTCTGCAACAAGAAGCTTACTTTTGGTAGTTTCATGTTAATGAAGAAATATTTGAGATTATGAGTTGTTGGCTTAGCCTCAACAGGAATCCTTGTTACCAACTTATTAAATTTGGCCACAAACTCACGGATGGATTCATGTGCTTCCTTTCTCATAGTTGTAAGTTGTGCTAACAAGGCATGAGCATCTTTTATAGGCTTGAAATGTTCTTGAAATTTAGTACAAAGAGTATCCCAATTGGTAATAGTACCAGGAGCAAGAGTGTAAAACAATTCTATAACTACTCCTTGTAAGGTCTTAGTAAATAAACTTATGGAAACATCCTCGTGCTCAACACCAAGAACAACACAAATAATATAAAAAGTAGCAATATGTTCATTAGGATGTTGCTTACCATCACCATAGAACTTGGGGATGTTCTTGCAAGAAATGCGAGGAAGTTCATGCAAAGGGGCTATCAACTTTAAAGGGCCAAAAACATTACCCCAAAGTTCAGTAGGTGGAGGTTGAGCCATAGCGCCTTGAACAATAGTTACTTGAATTGGTGTGATAGGTAAAATTCCCACAAAATTAGAATATTCGCTTGGAAGCAATGATCTGATTCTTACTTCGAGGTGGATAACTTCATGTATGTTGTAATGGTGACCTTGCTTGCAGAGGATAAGGGATAATATTATGGAATTGCAAAAACTAAAAAAATGGATTAACTTGACCTTGCGCCCTTTGATTGTGACTACAACTTTTGTATGCCAGAATGTAGTCCTTGAAACAAAACAAAAATCAACAATAAAAGATATTCACAAACTTGAAATAATCCATTGGAATACTTGTCTACTTCAACCAAAAGCATGAGGCTTTGGTTGCATTCTCGTATCCCCAACAGAGTCGCCAAAAAACTATTGGGTGAATATTTTGTAATCCCTTTACAGATTATGAAATAGTGATTTCAACCACAATTATTATGAGATAAATCTCTCCTCTCAAAAAGGGGAGGCTCCCTTCTTATTGCTCACTACAATTAACTAGAAACTAAACTAAAATATATATATATTGTGATTATCCATGGAGGGTGTATCCATTAACATATCCTCTTGTTCCAGGATAAGAGAAACAAAATAGCAATGATATCCTCAAATACAACTAGTTAGAGCAATAATAGTTGATACCTGCAAGTACCAGTGAACAAAAGTGACTTAGAAAAACCCGTTGAAACACAAACTCTCCAACTACTTTCCTACGATGATTCTAAGATGATTTCAAGAGTAATCGTATTACCTATTGTAGCAAAAAGTATATCAACTACCAATACCAATGATTCGTGAAATGAAAAATTACAAGCTCAAAGTCTTGTTAATTCTTCACCAAAAAACACTTTCAACACATAAACAATTCCAAGAGATCAATATAACACAAAGTTTATAAAGCTTATCTTGAAAGCCCTTCCAATCATAATAGAGAAATACCACTTATTCCATTAACAATAAGAAAGATCAACCAAAAATGACATAAGGACACTCTTGCTCTAACAATCTTGATGCAACACAAATTTTGATATCAAAATATGCCTTCTTTTCATTAATAGATTTATATTTTCAATTTGAACTCAAAGTCTCAAAGTTGAGAAATAATTTTAGCAGCACTTTGTTGCAAATGATTAAAGGTGAAAAATACAAATGAGGTCTCTCATATTTATAGATGAGAGCCAAGAGCTAATCTACGGAAAAGTCTAACTACTTTGACTTATTCAACAGTATAGTCCTTTAAGACTTAGGACTGGTGTTGTTTTGACATGTAATTGCATCAGTACAAAATTACATGTAAAAATGTTGATGCCTATTTACATAGTGCATGTGAAAAAGCATAAAAATTAACTAACTTTGGAAATACAAATAGATTATTGTTCCACACTTTGAGCCAAGAAATACTCATGTTTCTTCAAGATCTCTTGCATCACTGATTCATCTGGTCCTGAGGTGTAATCAATGATAGTATGGGCTTTAGTAATGGAATTCTTTGCAAAGGAACACACCTTTTTGTATCAACCTAGATGGGTCTTGAGGTTATCCAAGGTTAACTGTATATCACACAAGGTGTCCATAGAAGCCACTGGAAATGCTTCATCTTCAACCCGTTTCTGGATTGCTTCTTTAAATTCTTGGATAATCTCACTAGTAGGAAGGAATGTATGATTATCATCAAGAAGCTTACCAGGAAATTCTTGAACTTTGTTCACCAAGTTCACATGATTCTCTTCAACATCTTCTTGGACTTGTTGCACATTCTTGACTAAGTTCTTGATGACATGTATGTGATTCCTGATTGACTCCTTGACCTCCATATGTATATTTATCTTTGTTGGGGATGACACCAACCTCAACTAACTTACTTAGTTTCACTTTCTTCGGCTGGACCCAGGACAAGCAAGATTTTGTGACATCTCCTTTTTTTCAATGGAAAGTGTATTCACTATCTTTTCTAGCTCAAGTTTTAGTTTTGACATTTGAGAAAAATTTTCCATTGTAGTAGTCATGAGATATGATCCCTGCTCAATCATTATGTCCACAAATTCATACATAACCTCACCCTTTGAGTAGTACTTATCTACCTTTTGGACCAAATCTTCTTCTATGCTCATTGAAATATGTTCTACAACCTCAGAAGACTGTGTGATGAACTTCTTAGTACAAAGGTGAGATGCTCAACTTTCGCCATATACACATATTTAGTTTGTTTTACCTTATCAAACTTCTCCATTAATGCATTCAAAGATGTTTGAACATCTTCCTTTGCACTTTTGTGTGTGATTCTCCCCAATTCAACTCTTGTAATGGTATATTCCTCTATGTTAGTTTCCTTGTGACTTTTACCTTGAGGAGGTTCTGCCACCTCTGCATACTTATATCTAGAATTTTCCATATGTAGCCGAGAGAGAACCTTTGGCTTCTTTTTTCCTTTGGGCTTCGATGACGCCAACTCTCCAAAGTCAAACTCATCTAGAGAAACTACCTTATTTTTCCTCTTGGTGGTTTATGCAGAAAACCATGGAGGAAAAGGTGAAATACCACTTTCTGGCCCTGTTGCCATTACCTAAGTTACACCTTTATCTTTAGACACAAAAGTAGTAGTCACAATTGGAGAAGTCTCAGTCATCACAACACTTGAAATCTAGACATTAGATGCATCCTATAGTGATTCATTCATGAATCAATCAAACTCCAATTGTGAATAAAAATCAAATGAGGGAGATGACAAAATAGGAATAGAAGATAGAGAACTAGAAGTAACCTCTACATTTTTTTAGGATTGTTGAATATCAATCCCAAGGAAGGAAATGAATGAATTGTGTGTACAAAAAATTGTGGTACAGTGGTAGATGGTGGTAAAACTGTAGAAGGAGGTGGGAGAGTTACAAAAATTGAGGAAGAATTTACCGCAGGAGGTGGAGAAGACACTGTGGTAGTGATAGGTGAGGAGGTTAGTGGAGAGTCTTATGGGATATTCTCTTGAGGAGAATTTTGCACCTCTTCCTCTTTTCCTTCTTCTTCTTCTTCTTGTTCAGCTTCTTCCATTGATGGTTCCTCCTCTGCAGGTTGCTTTGCGGGTGGATCCTCCACATGTAAACTTAATTTGAGGTCCCTTGTCATACATAAGGGAGCCTTCAGGTTATTCTTCGTATGAAGTTCTTGTTGCCTTCCTTCTTGTTCTTATGGGCCTTCTTCCTCAGATCCTAGATTGAATGGATTTAGCTTAATTCCTTTACTTCGCAACCATATGTTTGTGTTTTCCAAGATAGGGGTAAACCTTTGTTTAATTGAAACAACCTCCTTTTGAGACCATTAAATGGAAGGAAAAGTTGTGTTTCCTATTTTTTTCCTCATAAGTGACATTCATGATATCACTAGTATCCACTAAATCTACAGGAAGGTTTGTTAAACCAAGATTAGAGATTTGCTCCACAATGAGATTACAATAATCCATTCTCCTAACATCTTCATCATATCTACATTCTGCCTAGATGTCTTCAACACAATAAACATGTGTATGACTTTTCTTTATCTTGCTCTTCATCCCTTTGTAGTTAAAGTCCAACCTTTTATTGAAGGTTTCAAGAGTGACTATTTGCACATCAGATTCCACTGCTTTTGCTTTAGGCACCGTTTGTATTGAGTACCTTCTAATGGTGATAAGGAATTTAAACCTTGGCTTATGGATTGTATGTTGCTTGTTATGTACAAAAATAACTTGTCTACACAACTCCATTAGTATAATTTTATCAGTAGGATACCTTGGAAACATGTAAGGATATCTTGTAAAGAAACCAACCCTAAGATAGGTGAAAGTAGGAAATTGTAGAAAAAGGCATCCATATTTGTTTACTACTTCCCATGCCTCATTTGAAACTCTTCTCTTTTCTAGTGATGGATCAAACATACATAATAATGGTGCAAAGAAAGCATCATTCACCCTTTAGAAATGGTGAATTCTTCCTTGAAGGGTGATTTGGGAATAATATTTTTATACAATCTTTTTTCCCCTTTTGATGTTAAGCTTGGATACTGTCTCATTGTAGTTGCAACATACACTAGGTATGAAGTCATGTAGAACTTCAAGGAAGTGTGTACCTTAATGAGTTGATCATGGATCATGTCAATGATCTGTTCACCCTAGAATATGTGTTGCTTCCACCTCTTGATAATCTTAATATACTCATACATCCATTCTTGAAATGTTGAAGAAGTTGGCAAACCCTTTACCCTACTTAGGAGAGTGATTAAGTCATTCACTCCTTCCACAAAATCACTGCAGGGGAAGCTTTTAGGCCATCTCACCAGATTAGACCTTGGAGTCTTTAACCACTTAGTATTGAATAATTTCTTAGCTGCTTCTTGATCCTTGTCATAAGTTGCCTGAGCATGCTCAATGGTGAGATCTATATAGGTCTCCATATCTAGAACTTGAAACACCATATCAAAGAAATCTGTATCAAGTCTCATCATTATGTGGCTTGAAGAATCTCTGACACTCCTATCTTCTCTGACATAATGAGAAGCCACTTGTAGAACAAATTTAGGACAGTGAGCTGCTACTTGGAATGAGGCAACCAAATGGATGTTGCTATCAACTACTGTCTTCATCTCTTGGTCTAGAGGTTGTTTCAATGTTCTCTTGATGAATTCATCCATGTCCACATGTCCTATCTCTGTATCCTTGTTTTCATCAATTTTAGATGAAACCACTATCATCGAGACAACACCTTGGTATTTGTATTTCATGGAAAACTTCTTGCTTGAAGATGGAAAATTCTCGGTTGTCATTGAGTGAACTAGGAAATGTTGATAACTGGCAAGGAAAGCCTTGAAAAGTTTCTAAAAAAATGAAAAGCAACTACAATGAGATAAGGAGTTTTCCCCAACATTAGAAAAATATTGCATTGAGTAAGCACGAGAGTGGGGAAAATCCAAGCAAGTGTAATGAAGCAAGCAGATGGAAGCAATGGAGCAAAAAAACTGAGCAGTTGCAAGTGAAATGAAGCTTTGAAAGTATTTTGGAAAATTCATGTGTTAGGAAAAAAATATGTGTTTTGTGTAGGGGGTTGAAATTCAACGCTCCTATATGTTTTGGATAGATCATATGCAAATTCGTTGAAAAATGACCTTACATGAATTGCAAGGGAGTTGGACGTTTTCAAAGATTTTGGTGTAGCTACGCTAAATTTTAGTACTTCTACACTTAGACTTTGCAAAATAAAGTGTAAGGATGCTAAAAAACAATGCCTCTACACGTTGGTAGGATCATGCATGTAAAAGCACACTTTTTCAATGCCCATGCATATATGATTTGGAAAGTTTTTGCAACATGCGTTTTAGGGTTTTTTCCCCAACCTACATGCATACGACATACAATGTCGCTAAAATTTGCTGAATGATGATAAAAACTTATTATGCACACAAACAAAACATGTTTTCATCTATGAAAATCAATGAAGAATCAATGAATCAAACACGAGGTTTTGAAAGAAGAACCCCAATGATAAAACTAGGGTTTGGGGATGAGACACACAAAAGAACCAACCCACACAACAAACAATATACAAAAAAACAAAAATGCAGACACAAATCCATCAAATATAATGAATTACAAGCAAAAACAACAAAAACCCTAAATATTAACAATGAAAGAAAGAGACATGGGCATACTCAAGAAAATTGAAATAATAATGAAATAATGCAAAACATACCTAGTGACGAAAAGATGAAGAAACCCTAGCAATGAATGGCAAGAAATCTACAAAAATATCTTCAAGAGTTCCCCAATTTGCAAGCAATGATCATGCAGAGAGAAACATAGTCGAATGAACACAAATGAAACTTAAAAATAGTTTTAAAAGCTTATAAAATTGATTTAATGAAAATGCATTAATGAACTTTTCATTCATAAATGCCCAAACGTGTGAAAATAAGACATGCACCGGCGTTGAAAAACAATGCTTGTACATTTTTTAAAACATTTGAAAACATGTAGAGGCATTGTTTTTAGTGCTAGTGCACTAAAAAGTTTCTTTCCCATGTAACAACACTGAAAAACAACACCCCTACATGGGTTAAAAAATTTCTAACATTGGGAAAACAAAAAAGTGAGAAAATACTTGTTTCAAAGGTTTTTGAAAAATGAAATGAGGTGTGCGCTCAAGAAAATGATTCGAGGCTCATGATCATGCTCAAAAGCAAATAAGATTATGCATAGTTTTGTGTGCTTAGAGTGCACGGGGCTACAAAATGAACAAGTTTCGTAGAGGTTATCCCATGAATCAAGCATAACTGGATTCAAGGATAACACCTAGAAAATCCAATGAGGGAAAAACCATGGTGAGAGTTAACTCACAATATATAAAGATCACTGCTTACAAGGATTATAATGTTGTTTAAGGCTCACTACCTAAGGACTTGCAGACTAAGACACACAACCTTAGGGGTAGATACATGGACCTACTAAGACTCACTATCTCAAAGCAGGATACATGAAAATTATAATGAAAAACATGAGAATGAACTGCTATAAATAAGCATCCAACATATGTTGATGTTGTAGTCCCTTTTTCGCACAACCTTTCCATCATATTGATTTCACACTTCATATCTAACATACTACTCAATCTCAATTCTCTGTACTTAGTTACCTTCACAAATGAATTTGTTCTTTTGTAAATACCCTCCATAACAACTCAAAACTCCAATTAGGGCAGTTCCAGGATGACCTTTAGATGAAACATATGATACAACATAAGTTAGCTCCAAATATATACATTATGAAGAGGAACAAAGTTGCAGATCAACACATAGCATAACAGAACCAAAAAGCATCTTAAAACATCCCCCAAAGAAAAACTAATTAATCAGGACCAACCATAGATGAAGGAAATAAGACTGTCAGACTAGACAATGACAACACCACCAAAATTGCCAATTGATCAACTTTTCACCATTGGGGAGAAACCAAAAGCATCATGCAAACCAAGATGTGAGAATTGTAGTCTATGCATGATATCTCTTCAACCATCTTCTAAAGTATTTGATCATTAAGTGCTGGTGCAAGAAGAAAAACATATTAGATTGATGAAAACAAAGCATCCAGATAGACTATAACACTCCAATGCTTAGGATATTGCATTGTTGTACACCAAGAACACTTGAGACTTACAAGGATGAACCCATATACCTCTTTGAACATATTTCCAAGTCCGCTCAACCACAAAGCATTTCATTAAGCCTTCATCAACACTTTACTCTGTCAAAGCACAAACTAGAACTCTATGACATAAATTTTACTTTACAAGGTGTAATGACTTGAATTTTTGGATATAACACCTTCACATCTCGACCAACTTATCTTTTGGACCGCAATACAAAAGCTTGATATGCGGAGAGACGTAGACCAAAATACAATGACTTTGTCTTAGAGTATACTCTATGAATGCCTCAACACCTTATCTCTATGTGCGGCACACCAAATAGGAATGATATCAAAGTAGACATGTAGGAAACATATTGGAACAAGTTACCCACCTTCATATCACACATAGACATTAGACTGATCACCATTCTACCTCATACTATACTGTTGTCTTGCACTAGTTGATATCTCTATACATCAACTATCTCCAAAGTATTATACAATCTTTAGTACATATAATAGAAATCAAAGGCAACACATCTTGAGTTGACATCAATGACAACACATATTGTCAACACAACATGGATATGATCTCTAACACAATTTTTCTCTAGCACAATGGAGTCTTTTGTGATCTAATTGACTCTAAAATTCATTGTTTGTTGATACTCAAGGATTGATAATTTCTACAACACCTTGGAAAAATAGTTGGATCATATGGGCCAAGTTCTCCTAGGTTGACCCCTGAGATTGGATTGACTTGACAATCATGACAAATGTTGGTAGCCATCAAGTAAGCATACAAGTGATCTAGATGATGATTCTTTTTAAAGCTCCAAGTCAAATTGTTCATGTCAGATACTACTTACTACTTTAGAATTTGAAATGATGAGCATATGAAAAATGAATGTCCAAATGAATGTCTTTAAATACTAAGGCATAATCTATTGTTGCACAAGCATTTATCAAGTCGGTTCCCAATGACTATGACGAAAGGATTGGAGTTGAAATTTTAAATTTTAAAAATTTGAATTTTGGTTTAGATTCATGTTGTGTAGATCAATCTTATGTGTCACAAAAATGACATAGGATGAGGAAAGTGAGGTCTTAATATTAGGCACAGATACGTGGAAGTATGAACCAATAAATGAGGTAAATGTGTGAAAACATGTATAGATGAGATAGTTATATATTTGACTCTACAAAAAAGTGTGAATGTGATCATAAAAGAAGATGGATTGGAATAAAGAAAGAAGCCAAACTTAACACAAAAGTATGTCATGTTTTACTATGTAATTGCATTAAGAAATTTTCTCAAAACAAACATAGATATTCAAATTTTACTACTAATTACATTTAATTTAAAATTTTATATTTATTACAACATTTATTTTAATTATTTAATGTTAGTCCATACTATGTCACATATACTATGTAATTATATTAAAACATTTTCTATACAAATTTATCATTAGACATTTAGTTTAGAATTATATATTTATTATAACATTTATTTTAATTATTTAATATCAGTCCAAACTCCTAAATCTTAGTTAATTATTTACTGCCCTATTTACTTTATTTAATTACCTTGCATAATAATGTAAAGTGTGTATTTTCCATTTCAAAAGCAAAATAAATACATTACACTAATAGCTCTGATATTCAGCTCTTGGATACGACTGACCTTATCTGTGGGAGCTTGTGCCATCACTTTGCTTGTGACGTCTGTCTCTAGGATATTTCTCGGTTTGACGAAAAATCACAATCTCGATGTGAAAGCTTGTTCATCCATGAAAGAATCTTGGATGCTAATGGAAAAATTATACGACTATATATAGTCATAATCATTTCTTGTGAAGCCACGTCACAGATTAAGTGTCACTCACCCAGCAACGTAACAGTTTGTTCCTCATTTCGAATTAGAGTTTTCTTTTGTTCTCCTTGCAATGCATTTCTAAGGAAACAGAGCACTACCTATTCTATGCAGAGCAATGGGCCAGTGCGATACCCGTTTTAGAATTTTAGTCGGAACGTATTATATAACGTACATTGATTGAATGACTTGTAGCGAAAGGTTTCTGCAATTGAGATGGCTAGTAAATTGTGGATATACGGGAAGAAAATCACACTATGGGGTGCATTGGTTTCTTCTCTGCCATTTATGTTTATTCCTATGCTGGCGCTGTTGGCATTCGGAATAGCAATTTCTGTTCCATTGGGATGTGCTGTTGGTGCCTATGTTTGCTTCAGGAAAGTTTTGAGTGGATTGGCCAGGAAAAGGCTTATTGCCTGCAAGGGAGAAAATTCTGAGATGAAGAAAAATGAAGCAGGATCTGCAGGGTTTGGTGTGTGTCTGGAGGGTAGTGATGTGAATGAGGAGTGTTCAAAAAGAAAATCTGAGCTTGTGGGTCATTCACAGGTGCAGTATGAAGAACTTCGATCTGAAGCAGGAGAGGATGTTGATATAAATATCTATCGTGGTGAATCTCCCATTTATGAAGAAGGATATGAAAGCAAAATTTATGAGGTTGAATCCCTAGAAGAACAACCCCATCGACTAAAATCCTATGAAGAACCCCACCATCCAGAAGAAAAACTCTGTGAAAGTGAAACGCCATTAAAATGGGACCCACATGATCTCCCTAGTGTTGGAGGACAGACCGCTGCAGGTGAAACCCATTATATGCAGAACGATGAAGTGAAAGTACATGATGAAGTAGGCCAATTGACATGGAAACCACATGCCAAGATCCCTGTGGAACGACGAATCCCTGAAGATGGAACCCACTCTAAGCTAAGGGATGAAGGGAAAGACTCTGAAGGAGAACCTCAGTTGACATTGAACCCACAGTCCATTCTTATAGAGAAGACTGCTACAATAGAACACACACCTAAAGATGAAATCCATTTTAGTCAAGATGAAGAAATCGAAGCTTCTGAGGGAGGAACTCAGTTGGCATGGAACCCAGATGCCAGGATTGCTGTGGAAGAATCCAGCCTTGAAGATGAAATTCAATCCAAGCTGAGTGATGAAATGAGGGTCTCTCAAGGAGAACCTCAGTTGACAATGAACCCACAGGGCATTCAAATGGAGAATACTGCTGCAGAAGGACAATCTCCTAAAGATGAAACTCAGTATAATCTGAAGGAAGCGAAAACCTCTGACTGTGAAACTCGGTTGACATCTGACAACTACCATGCCCTCAGTGTGGAAAAGATATCCCCTACAGATACCAAGCTTAGAAGAAGTGAAGAGGAAAAGGAAGAAGAAGAATCCAATGAAATGCAAGAATCTCCCACCAACGAATCTCTACCTGAACAAAGTGCAGGTTTGGATCTGGAAAAGCTCCCCCCTTCTGACACCAAGCATAAAAAAGGAGACCTGGAGGAGGAAGAGAAAGAGAAAGAATCCAGTGAAATGCAAGAAATTCCATTTAAAATGTTAAACCTTGAACATGGTGGACAAGTGGATTCAGAAAAGCTTTCTCATAGAGACATCAAGCACAGCAGAAGAGAAGAGGATGAGGAGAAATGGGAAGAGGGAGAAGAATCCAAGGGAATGCAAGAAATTCCCCCTAATAGGTCTAGTAATGAACAAGGTGCAGAACTGGATGTGGAAAAGCTCTCTTCTACAGAAACCAAGTATAAAAGAAGAGACTTGGACGAGAAAGAGGAAGAGGAAAAATCCAGTAAAATGCAAGAAGTTCCATCTAAAAGATCTTACCATGAACATGGTAGAGAATTGTCTTCAAAAGGGCTGTCTCCTAAAGACAGCAAGCATAGAAGAAGAGAAGACAATGAGGAGGAAGAGAAAAAGGGAGAAAATTCCAAGGAAATGCAAGAAATTTCCTCTGATAGGTCCAGCAACGAACAAGGTGTAGAACTGGATGTAGAAAAACTCTCTCGTATTGACACCAAGCATAAAAGAAGAGAGGAGGAGGAGCAGGAAGAAGAAGAAGAAGAAGAAGAAGAACCAGAATCCAATAAAATGCAGGAAGTTCCGTCTAAAAGGTCCTGCCATGAACAAGATTCAAAAGTAGAGCTGGCACCATCAACACCATACATTGACAATGCAAGTATTGATGGAAACAATATAACTCCTGAAACAAGCTATTATTCAGCTGCACTATCCATTCAAGCTGTAAGCCCTCATAGAGCCTCACTTCTGGGGTCTGAGTATGATGCTGCTTCAAGAGATAATGATGTAACAGATATCGAAACCACACTTAGTCTTGAAGTGCAAATTTCTTCAGCTTCTGGATCTGATCAGGACTCCAAATCTGTGCCAGAAAGCACTATCGAATTGGTGAGAGTTCCTATTCAATTTCATTTTTGGCATTTCTTTTTGCTCCATAGCGTGTAAGTCATCCATTTCTTTTCATGCCTAGGTAATGACTGTCTAGCGTAGATTACCCATAGTCTTAGAATCCACTTTGAAGGGGCATTTCTTGCTTGGGACTTGCTTTCAGTCATGTGGATGTGGTCTGATCTTTTGGGAATTCATCACCGAGCTTAGACAACCATTGGGACTAGAAGCCACTTCTCAGGGATTTCTATTGCTTGGGACTTGCACCAGCCTTGTATGGGTGTGGCCCACATTACTGTGGCTTGTTGAGAATGGGGATCATACCAATTTCAATTGCAGAGACTCAACTATTTTCACTTACCCTTCAATTATATCATTTTATCTTGTAGTTATGTGCTTAAGCTATAACAAATTTTGGTAGGTTCTGAAGTCAAGAGTTAACAGCCTCTAAAGTACTGTAACTGTTCATTATTCTCTGAATTTCAACGTATTAAAAAAGATATGAACTAATTAGGACAATGCTCTTGGAATGTATGCCCCATAGTAATTATATACAAATAACAGGGGGAAGGGAATGGTAGAGTCCAAAAGGAGAAAGTTTACAAGGGATGAATGTGAAGCATAAAAAATTACCTAGAAATCTGTCTGGAGGATAGTGTCGAATGCCAAACACAGAACTGTCATCCTTGCATTGGAAATGTCTAGTTTTTAAGATAATTGCTGATAGCCACAGTTAGTGTGGGCTTCTTGCCCAAAGACTTGTCAGTCGTGGTAAACTTGTAAGACACCCAAAACTGAGATTGGAGATCCAGATTCATCAGTCTAGAAAATTTGGAAGACACTGAAAATCTGCCAGAGATTACTCAGGCAACAAAATATTTTGTTGCCACCATTCTCCAAACATTTGTTTGCTCGTCATTTGGGTGTGTTACTGTTGTTGGTTGGATGAAAAGTAATACACCATTAAACAGTTTGGATAAATACACCCGTCCACAGACTGTTCTTCCAAATTCCCAGTCATTTTAACAAGATAATGTTTTACTTTTGATATAACATCCACGTCATAATTTATTGGATCAATGCTCGCAACATCAAATGAATCTGCAGAATCACCACAGTATCTTCTGTGAGTCCAATTCACATGTTCATCTTTTGTTAATTTACCCAATTTTATAGAGGTTTGGCTTTTTTCTAAGGTTAAGGAGGAAGTTATTCATTAATAATTAAATTGTAAGAGAAAACTACAAAGCTTTTTTATTTTAAAAATAAAATAATAATAACATATTAAAACAATTAATATTATATATTTATATAGGAGAAAAGTGCATACTCTTACACTTTTCCCCACTCATTTTATGCCACTTTGTTTAGCTGACATTAAGGCATGGCTGTGGCACAAATTTGGGCTCTTTTGGTGCACTCACTTCCCCAAGACCCAATCTAGCACTATTATATGCCAAATCCCCCTTCTCAGAACACCCCTAGTCTACTTCTTAGAAGATTGCCTACCTTGGACTGGATCATGGACTCAATCCTGCCTGCTATTTCAAATTTAAATTGGCTATATTTGAAGGTTGACAATCCTAGACATGACCATTACTTGTTAGCAGGCATGCCAAAAAGTTTGAATTGTGTGTCTAGGGCTTGAACTTACAAGAATCACACTAGGTCATTCTAATGATTGATTATGGATTAGGACAATACATTGGCATATCTATCTCTAACACTTTGCAGGTTTGGCATATCAACTGCTTTGTCTATGTTAGCATCCAACACTATTGTTACAACTTACATTTTGTTTTATCATTGTTAACTTAGTCTTGTTGCCTGACAAAGGCACAAGGAAGACCTGAACTTCAATCCTTGCATAGTAAGTCCCAAATTTGCTTCTTAGCACCAAGGCTTCCTTACTTTAGATATACATTAGACAAATAGGTTCTTCATGTATGAAGATCCAGTTTTGTGACAGGAAAGTACAACAAATTCCTAACTAAACCAATTAGGAGAACAATGCAAGTAAATAGGTCTGTAACAAAATTAGTAGAGTAGCAACACTAGATAGAGAACAAGAAAGGAAGAATAGAAGCACAAGAACACAACACAAAATATACCCTGGGAAAACCTTGCAAAGGGAAAAATCCAGCCTTCAAAGCACACGTCTAATGTATTACAAAGATTACAATACAATAGCAAAGTATATGTGCTTCACAAGAGATCTACACTCTAAACTTGGAGGAATATTGGCAGCATCACTCTACATAAAAAACTGAACATACAACCTCCATTCCAAGCCCCCAATATATAAGCCTAGGAAACCATAAATGATTTTCTAAAAACCATGAGTTAATACTTGAACCAAATGGTCCAAGTCCAATTAATGCACTCTTCTCCAAGAGCAACTCTCCCAACTTAGAAAGTAATTCCCTAGTTGACTAGTTGATCCCTATGACCAATTTGGTCCAATGTAACTCCTAAGTTCATTTGGGTGCATAACATCTCTTACATACCTCTTACAAATAACTATAAATAGCTAGTCAAAGATGCTAGTCATAGTCCACCTAGTAACTCATATTTAATGACTTTTTACAATTGTCATAAGAATAATGACATATGGCATAGGGTGCCAACAATGGAATCTCAAGATTTCATCCAAGTGGGGCACCCTTATCTATGAGGGCACATTATTTTATGATATTGTAGAAATACTAAATAATTCATTTAGAGCTAGAACTTGCAAGGTGCACAACACTTAGTCTCGTAGTTTTAACAATCTCTTTCTTGTATATATTACAAGAAATATAAGGGTTTCTCAACATAGTGAACTAATCCTAGGCATTGATCCCCATAGCCATCTTACAACACTTGAACTTCTTTGTGCTCACAGACTTCATCAATGCATCAACAATATCTACAAAAGTATCCATCTTCCTAACCCTCTTGTACTCCACCATGTAATGAACAAAGTAATATTGCACATCAGTGTGCTTCATTTGTACATGAAAGGTAGGGTTCTTTGCTAAGTTGATAGCACTTTGACTATTACACCAAATCAGCATTGTGTCCTACCTCAATGCAACATTTGAACATAATCTCTAGAGTCACACTACTTCCTTACATGTACTCTTCCTTTGTTGTCAAAAGAGCAACCACAACTTGTCTTTTTCTGATCCAATTGATCACACCACTAAACAAAGTAGCAACATACCCCCTAGAAGATCTCTTGCTATCCACATCTTTTGTCAAATCAGAATCTATGAATTTCAATACATCCATAGTCTTGCTCAAGTTTGAACCTCTTTGGTAGCAAATTGAATAATGTCTTAAAGATACCTAAAGACACTCTTCACTTCAATCCAATTCTCTTCGCTTGGATTGGATGTATGGACTCCCATTGCTTGGGGAAAGTTTGGTTTAGTATAGATCATAGCATACACAAGACTTCCAACTAAACTTTCATAGGGGGTGTGGCTTATGTCCTCTATTTCATTTGGTGTCGTAGGACATTGCTCAATTGGACACTTTGTTCCCACCAGATTGGAACTCTTAGTGGTTTGCAATCATACATATTAAACCATTGCAAAACAAATTTAACACACTTCCTTTGATTGATCTAAAGCTTTATTTTAGTGCTCTCATCCTAATTTCCATCCTTAATATAAACTTAGTTGCCCCCAAATACTTCATATCAAATTGTAATGAAAGTTGAGATTTAAAAACCCTAATATGCTTTAGTAGAGGAAGATGGAGGCACTACTTTCATTTCTTTCATGACGAGGGAATAAGGCCTTCAGTGAACCGTCATTTTTTAAGGCCATCTGCTACTTCCTTCTCTAATTTCACTAATAGTTCTTTAAATCATTAGTTGTAAGCCCTTACATTCCCATGCTCCCCTTGCTTTGTATTGTAGAGCTTTGCTACAATCTCATTATCATCTCTTAGCAATTAAAATTCTTTCTCAAAGGCTTTCTTTAATCTCTCCCAAGTAGTTTTGGCAGTTGGATTGACTTCTGTGTACTAAGTGATGACTATTTCTCTTAAGGTTGCTAGAAAATATTGTAGCAAATAGGCTTTGACTTTGTGGCCATTCGTTGTCCAAATCGTTTCACAAGTTTTGCAATGTCGTGCGACATCCTCTGACCCGTTGCTTGTGAATTTAGGCAACTTTTTCCTCTCAATGCTCAAACTTGATAGGGGAGTTACCATCCTTTTTTGATGTGACGTCAATGCCACAAACTGACTTATCAGGGGGTTTTGATTTATACACTCTGGTGCTTCACTTGCACTTTTGGCACATGACAATCCTCAACTCCTACTTGAGTGTTCCATATAGGGTTTCCTTTAATTTTATATATTTTTAGCCTAGGAGTTTTAGGTTTGCATCCTTCAACCAAATTTTCTTTGATCAACAATCATTTACCACCTCCAATGTTATTCTCGGGTACAGAGTCTTTAGATTCTACTTCCCAATCATCTTCATTTGTTGGTTTGTCTACTTGGTCAAATAGGTCGTTCCATGCTTCGTTGAGTAAGGGTAGATGTCTTTCTCTCTCTTGCCACTCCTTACTCGTATGGTTTCTTGTGGAGGAGTTGCTTTTATTTCTAAGATGTGGTTCTGATTTTGGCTTGCACTCCAATTTCGGCTTATGCTCTAGCTTTGACTTCGTTCTCGGGAAGGACTCCAACTTGGGAATCATATGGTAGTACTTTCCTCAAGTGCTTCTCATAATTTTCTCTTTCTTTCTCTTTGTTCTAAGATCCTCAAAGATTGCCTAATCTATTGTTCTATTTTTTGACCGATAACTTCTAATTTTGTTCAAGTACAAGGGCACTAATTTCTAGAGATTTGACATTGCTCTGTGTTCATCTCTTCTTCTCTTCGGCTTCTGTCCTTGAAGTGTTGTTTTAGCTGTTGTCTTCATATTTCTTGATCACATTTCTCATGAAGGTCTTGAAGGATTAGCCAATGTGTCATGTCCCTCCCGCTTAAGCCCAAGTTAATATTATTTTAATAATAAAAGTGTTTATTAACACTACTATAATAATATAATTATATATTAATAATAATAATAATTATCTTAATAATAATAAGTTCTTTTTGAGGCTGACCTTGAATCTTTTGGGTGCCAGCTCTCTTTCAAATGTGGGAGGTCGACTTGGTTCTTCTAGATCAACCAAACGTGGTATAAGAAGAAGACATCATTTCTTTTTGGAGGAGGAATTCTCGTGTAATCCTCTACAATTGCAGTTACCAGTGCAAGAAGGACGAAAACCCTCAATTGCACTTTTGAGGTTAGGACGAAACCCCTACCTCTATCTGGGCAGATCCAAACAGGGTTTGCAGATTGGACTAATACTCAGTGAACCATTTCAATTTCAAGGTGCAGGCGCTGAAGGAGATCAGGGTTGTTTCAAGAACTGTCTGGTAAGAAGTCATCCATCAATTGTTTGAGGAAACCCCTCATTTTTAAAAGGGCACCAAGGGGGAATTTCACAATAAAAAGGGTGAGACTACAGAAGGGACAACACTTCATTTGTTCACACATTCAATTCGCCTATACGAGATCCAGCTGTCAAGAGATATTAGGCACAGTGGGCATAAGAGTTATAACTCAGATCTTCCATCATTGGAGAAATTCGTCACTTAGGGCATTCCGTGGGCCAAGCAAGGAGAATCTAACAGCTGCTGTGCATATATATGTGTTTGCTGCCCCAAATCAGAACATAGGCGCTAAAGCTTGTAGCCATTCATTTCAGATTTGGGCATTGCAGTGGTTTACAGTCATCTACAGTCATCCATATTCAGATCTAAGCACTCCTTGTACCTCCTAAGAGGCAAACAAACCATTTGTAAGCAAAAATCAGTCTTCATGTATGCAGGTTCAGTTATGATCTGAGGACAGATTGCTGGTAAATGTAAATTTCACACTACAAACCCTAATTTGGCATCAGAAATATATATAATATGCTTGATATGAGTACATATGTCATTAATTATGTGTTTCCAGATCTGTGGTACTGATTGTCATAAGCTAGGGTTTTACAGTGATAATTTGGGTTTGATATTTAAAATATCAATGTGTGAGTAAACCCTAGGGACATTACATTGGTATTAGAGCAGCAATCTTGCCAGCCTGCGGGTCTGATTTTGTAAATGCAAGTCTACAATGGACACATGAGTGAAACGGAACCTTGGAGAAATAAAATAGATTGGCAACCTAACTTTTTACCCAAGGAAGAAGACATAGATCCTATTCAAAATCTAATGTTAAAAATACAAAAGGATCAAGAAAGGTACCCATTTGAAGCCACCAAAATCTTCGACCAATATCAAGGAATGTCTAAAGAAATCAAATCTCTACTTCCTTTTGATGGTCATCTGAAATGTCTTGAATGTAGAAACTGAAATAAAAGAGGACTTTATGACTACATAAGACGGAAGAGGAAAGAAGAGGAAGATTCAGACACTGCTAAGGAGGAGATTAAAGAGCAGGAGCCAAAAGAATCATTCTTGAAAGAAGAAGAGCCCAAGGAGGAGATTAAAGGGCAGGAGCCAGAAGAATCATTCATGAAAGAAGAAGAGCCCAAGAGGATTGAAACAATGAGGGATACATCAAAGCTGGACTCACAAGAGGAGGAAGTCGTAGAGGAAAAAGAAAAATCGAGGCTACAAGACATCACAGAGCAAGAACAAGAGGGACCCTATAAGCAAGTTGAAGGTGAAGATTCCTTGTTGATTCCTAATGATTGTGTGTACCAACAAAAAACCAATGAAGTGAAGGTGGGAAAGACTTTATTTGTTGGGGGTGAAGAGCTCGAGATGAAGGAAGAGGTGTCAATAATTTCAAGTGATGTCCAAGAAGCATCCACCCAAGTTCTAGGTATGGAAATAACTGAATCATTTAATGATGATTTGCTATATAGGGAAATGATTGAACCATGTGATGATGTTATTAGTTATACTATCGTGAAGAATGATACGACTAAGATTGACCCTCATGAGGAGAAATCACAAGTTTATCATGAAATCCTTAATGAAATTGAAGAGATGAAGGTTATACCCTATAGATTGGGACATAAGAATCCTTTTATCCAAGTTCAAGGATATTCACCTGCAATGGTGTGGGATCGAAGAGACTATCTTTTTGGTGGAGATATTCCCATCATTGGCTATAGTTTCTCCATCCCTTATACATGGATAGAACAATGGTTAAGTTTGACCATGAGCAAGCACGAGGTATTGTGGTGACTGACATGTTGGGACCGACATGTTGGTACATCCTCTTGATGAAATCTCACTGATTTATAGGATGCTTGATGATGATTTGCAACATGATAGAGAGTTGTCTAAAATGGGCTACGCAATTTCTAACTCTTTTGCCATTTTGGAAATTGCTAACATGAGGGAAGAAAACTCCATGGTGATACACACTAACTACATAGAGGTTAACCAGGAAGCATTTGAGCTCCTTTGCTCCAAGATTGATGAGCTCGTTGATGGGTTAGTTTGTAACCATGAGAAGGTGACTTCTAGTTTGCACATGACGGGTCTAGGAGAGGCCAACATGAACACTAAAGGACAACAGATGCATTCACCAACTTGTCACTTCACCACACTTGAGGACCAAATGGAGACAATTACCTCGAGGTATTTGATGCTAGAAAAAGGTAAGCAAAATAAGTACCATTTGGATATTCAAGATTTTGTAACCAAGTTTGGTATGGCATTGTGGGTATCAAGCTACAAGCAAGTTGGGGGGTTTATGAAAGATGAGGCACTACACATTCCTAGCACCATGAAGGTCAGAGAGTTGATCATTCTTTGGGATGAACAAAAGATGTGCAAAGATTTTTTGGGTCTTGGAGAGATCAACAAAACATGGAGATTGCATGGGGACTATTTTTTAGGTAAGTTCATAATGAAATTGGAAACCAAAAGTGAAGTGGTAGTGCCACTAGGCATCAAAGAGAAAATTCCAAGATGTGTCATGGCAAGAGGAATGGAACATCAATTGGCAGCAATCACCACCATATCTAAATGAGAATCATCTTGTGGTGATTATACTTGGCTTAGGTGGGACCAGCATTGCATGGTGCTTAAATTTTCAAGGTCACCATTGAGTATAGGGTATCCTCATGGGTTGAGAAGGCATGTGTTTCCATTAAGAAAATTAGAGGGACTGCAGGAGGATTTCAAGGAAAGATACTTCATTATGATAATGTGTGGTTGGTCTGGGATGTACTCACTAACACTCTCCTAAGGTGGTTACCCAATGAGATATTTGTGAAATGGGATTTTTTTGTTGAATATCATCAACTAAACATGATAGGGATAAGTGTTGGCTTCAAGATACATGAAGCAAAGGTCATGGTAAAAATGGTTTTCAAATTTAGATCTGCTGTTCTTCATATGTCCAGCCACTACAACCCACCACTTGCAGATGGAAAAGTATGTTCCATCACAAGGTTGTTGATTTGGAAGGGTTTTGAGAAGTGTACAGCTATTTGCGGGGGATTTTCAGTCACTATTCAGTTATTTCCAGCCTCCAAACTGTCAATACTACTGATTATTGACTGCTATATCCATTTTATGTGGCTGACCCTAATATTTTCAGACTTGGATTGCTGATTCCAACCTCTTACACTAGCACACTAGCTAATTTCATGAGTATGGCAGTCCTCATTACAGTGATGAGAAGAGCTCTCAAGAATGCAAAGGTAGTCCCACAAAAGCGTAAGGAGATGAGTCCAAATTGGGGTATCTATGCAAAAAATCACTGTCAAAGCATGAGGAGGTTGAGCAATGTGCTATCTTCCTCTGTCAGCGGAAGCATTCTCAAGACAGCAATGAACCTAATTTCCAGTCCTAACACTATTGTCATTATTGTTAGGAGCCACCATCCTATTCCATTGGCATTGACACAAGTGGTTTTGCAAGGGTTTCCAACCAGGCGAAAAGGTAATTTTTAGTTGGCAACCTCTAATAGAAAGTTTTCAGTTTGCGAGTGGTTGTCCACTACCTTTGCATCGACCACATGTTTGATGTTTGGCAAGGTTTACCATACCTGCATTTGTTGCATTATTTTAGTGGTATCAATTTTGATGTTTACAAACATAAACAACAGTAGATCGATGCACTTTGAGAAAATTCCCTTGCATGAAAATCTTGGTGGAAGGTTCCCATTATGGATGATACTCTTTCCTACCATCCTAGTGTTGATTTGGATGAGACTCCAAGTGAGTTGTGGTGATGAAGCTTAGCTGGGTTTTTGGGATCCTTCATCACATAAGAAGAACAAGTGGGCACAACAACTAGCCAACATAGCAAATGGATTCACGCAATGCAACAACTTATATCAATATGTCGTGAGGGAGTTCGACATAATATTAGGCGGGTCAAAGGTATGTCCTATTGGAGAGTTCATCATGGAGATGTGTAACATGCCAATTGTTCATGCAAGTAAGTTTCCTAAGTTTTCACTTTCAAGTAAATAAACTATGTTTCATAACCATTGCTATAAAAATTTTCTTTTCCAAAGGAGAACAAATGAGCATAAATGATATAACAAATTCTATTCATTGATTTCATTTCCAAAATAATATTCCATGTATTACAATATTTCCAAGAATGTATACATATTGCATACATAGCTCAACCGAGCTTCAAAACAATAGATATAGATGGTCCAGGAATCTCCTTTCAAATCTTGGTCGCTAGCTGAGGAGGAGAAGCATCACTCAAGTGCTTTTCCGCCAACCACAGACTCAAATGTGGTCCCCCGCACATTTGCCACATATTGGCAAGATGGCCCTACCCTTTGACAAAGAGATTGGTGGAGTAACCTCGTAATGACAACCATTCCGAGCTTAGTGTTGTGCCCTACATAACTAGAACTTGTAGACACTACAATCCTGAACTAGCATGCATAAAAAGGAACACGGTGAACTGACAATGTAGACAAAGGAAATTACACTACTTTGGCCAAAGTATTCTCACTCAATACTTCGAGCGACATTCTTCCTATTCACATACACTACTCAAGCTCGACTTGACTTTAGGCCATTATAAACTATGCATAGGCAATTTCCTTTGTAGGTAGTCATTAACCTAAGAAATATCATATTCCCTTTTTCCAAAACACAATGGTATCTCTACCAATAAAACATAAGCAAAAGCATAAGTTACTCCCCCTTCAATGGATAACCTAATCTCGGGTATAACGTATGAGCTTTCTAAGTCTACAAAATAACTTTGCATGAAATAACTTAACAAGCTATTCCCAGTTCGTCAATCCTAGTATGTAATACTATAGATGACAATCAATCACTCCTTAATATGGAGTAAGAACAAACACATATATGGAAATCATATCAATAAGACTTTTCCTTTCTTATAAGCAAATAGACTATTACTCTATTTCAAGCAACGAATGCAATTTCCAATTTAAACATACAAGGAAAACAATCTTTCCATAAAAGATAAAACAAGAAGAGAATAGAATCTCATGCTTGTTAATTGCTTATTCCAATTGACTCATTGGATCTCAAGCTTGACCTCTTAAAATCAACTTAGCAACAAATCCCTCTCTATTTTTCTCACTAAAACTTCCTCACAAAAATCTCAGCATAGAAGAGTTGTATTTAAATGAGGTGAGAATGCCTCATATATATACCCAAAAACCAGCATCCTTAGGATACATACAAGGTTTATACTATGACACTTCTTAGCCAAATATCATCGACTCAGCTCAATAATGAAAAGGTGGCGGATTTCTTTCTCAATAGTCACTCAAACGGGACAGCAAATCAACCCAATGCTTGCCAACATTAGTTTGACTAGTTCATAAAGCACATGCTACAATCTGGAAATCGACTTGCAGGCTAAATAGACTTCTAAAAGAAACACATAATTCATAATATGGCGCCAACTATTCATCACATTTCCTATTCACAAGCTTGCTGTTTAAAACAGAGGAAAAAGTCAGTCTTTAGCTAGCTGCGTGTCACATAGTCAACTTGGTCCAAGCCAAAGCTATCGACACATCTCAATGCATCGGCCTCCTTTATTATATCGCTGTTAAATGTTTGACTCAGTACGTTGCATAATATAGTGCGTTGCACTTTATCCTTGTGTTTTATAAACTTTACACAACAGTCATAATACTTATGTATTTCCATCGCTCATTATCCATAATGATAAATGCGGTTTAATACTTAGTAATGCGCTATTATATGTAGTGACACATTCTCATTATATTGACCATGGCATATATTCTATAAATCGACCATTAGTATATAATATATATATATATATATATATTCAAGTATATATATTCTTTGATAAATAAGTTTGTCCAAATATTCCACTTGATATTCGAATGAATGAGATCAAGTTAACATTTTATATATATTATCGTTTGTATGTATATATCTATATTCATGTATACGTACATATACATATATTGACATACTCATATGGACATTCCTATTTGTCAATACATATGTGTATATCAACATGTGTATACATATGTATATATGCATATATCTCATATATATATATACATTTGATTTTCAATCACACACAAACAATTGCTATCTTATCGATAGATATATATACATGTGATGTATATATATATATACATACATGTCTCATTGTTCTCTTGATATCACCATGCCCATGAGCAACCCATCCATAAGCGTGCGTAGGTACGTCTACCTATATACTCTCATGTACGTGTTATCTCATGTGTATGGGTTATCGTCTAAGTTGCCGGTTCGGGTACGGATTCAGATACGGGTTCAGGTTCGGGTTCGTCGATTCGGCAATTTTTTTTTCCTAGGGTTTGGGTTCGGGTACGGCCGTACTATATATATATATAGTATAAATTTATAAACATAATGATAATGCCATAGACTCATAAGCATGCTCAAAATTATAATCATATGATCAGATTCATAATGCCATAATGCCATAGAATATTGAAACAATGAAATACGCCATACGGTAATACCTCATATAATCTATAATCATATTCATAATTTGCAAAAAAGTAAATAGTAAATACTCAAGTCTTAAAATGTCATTACACATTGAAAATTCAAATTACAATCAAGACAATATTTAGCCAAGTCAATATAAGGCAATCTGGGCACTTTTTAGGGTTTTGTTTTTTGTTTTTAAGTTGATTTTTTGCCTTTTTTAAGGCTGGACGGCGTGGGTCCTCCTGGGTCCTTCTGGGTTCTCCCCGGGTTCGGCCAGGGTTCTCCGTTTTCCACCCGGGTTCTCTGTGGGTCAAAGGACCCACAGAGAACCCAGGTGGAAAACGGAGAACCCAGGAGAACCCAGAGCCGAACTGAACCCGAACCCAAACCCACACGTATTTTGGCGGGTTCGGGGGGCTAAACTGAAGGACCTGGTAACAGAGGTTATCGTTGACATGCATATGTATACATATATATACATTCTATGTATATATATCTCATCAATCAAGTATAGTAATACGAAGAACTCACATGTACCAAGAACTAAACACAATCCAAGAATGCTCTTAATAGAAATCAAGATCCTTCCTAATGCAAACACATCATACTAAAGGGTGACTTACCAATTCCCAAAACTAGGACTTGACTAAACCATTCTATAAGTGAGTGTGTGTGTGAGCTCAGTTAGGTTTCATTACAGGTTACTTGACCAAGTTCTTCTCTTGAGTGATACTTCCCCTCGCTTTTAGAGGATTGACTCTGAACCTGCATCCAACTTAACACATTTTCATGGTAGTCAACTGTTCATCAAAACAATCATTTATACATTTCATAGTTAGAATATCAAATTCAATAACCAATCATTCCATTTATCCATAACATCAAATGAATTTAACATTCATTCATACTTTTCCAATGATTTAGATAAACAAAGTGCAACCACACATATATTTCCATTCAGAATTCCGAATACATTCACAAATGCAATAATTTACCCGAACATAGTAATAGTAAATAGGTAAACGCACAACGGGGTGTAACATACTCCCCCCCTTGTGAATCATCGTACCCGATGATTTTATGTAGCAAACATAAACTAAACAAAGCAAACAAAACATTGTTTTCAAGCACTTTCAAAAGCATGTAAGACATGTGGAAACTTTTGCTCAACATAGTCTTCCCAAGTGGCAGAATCTTCTGCATACTGGTCCCACTGGACTTTGCACTATAGAACCTATCTATTACGCAAGCGAAGCTTACGCGTTCCGAGCACCTTGATAGGCTCGATTGTTACCCCTCTGGGATCCTGTACCTGTAAAGCATTCCAAGAGATGGGTTAACCAAATAGTAGTTTTTAACCTATATTTGGACCTGCTAACAAGAATCAAAGTCACAAACTTCTAACTATGCACCTTGTAGGAAAATTACTTGAGAGGTGAATTTGTTGTTTCCAATCATTATATTAATACAAAGAAAAAGGTGTAAAATGTGCATTAGCACTTTGGTTGGTGCTCGTATAATTGATAAAAAGGACCTATTTTCCTAGTACTATTGAATGACAATAATACAAGCAATATGTGAGGGTTCTATTTAGTGTATGTTTCCATTGAATTTATTAGCAAGATTCAACTTTGTCATTGGAGGGATCACATGCTTCCTTTCACTGATTGGATGTTTGCAATGGATTTTAATATAGTAGAATGGAACAGTTGGTTTTTAAAGGGGGACAGAAACAACCTTAGAAATATAGAGTAAAATATAGAATGGTTACCAAAGAATCTTAAGTGTGAAGGATATTGTTTGGGATCAAAAGAATTTATGAACAGAAAGCAGAATGGCTATTACTTGCTCAAACTTAGTGATGAAGAGGGAATTTTTTACTTTTGTATCTGGGAGGAGAATGAATAAAGCAGCCAGCTAAATTATTGAGGGGGCAGGGGAGTTGATTGAAAGAACTAAGAAAGTGTTGTTACGGTGAGTTAGTACACTAGGTTAAACAAGGAGTAAAACCCAATTCAAGCCAGACTTGACAGGTCCAATAGATTCTCACATGCTGCAACTGTTTATTAAAAAAGGACTAGAAGTTCTTGCATGCTACCTACTACATCATCATTTTCCTATCTTTATTGGCTGAAGAGAAGCTTGATAACTTTTCTCTCTTAATATGGAATTATCTGAGACGGATCAAAGCCATGACCAGCAAAATGAAAGTCAATAAACTGGCTACAAAATCTTCAATCAAAGTTATGAGGATGAAATTTGATAGGAGGAAAACCAAATTCAAGCTATTCTCAATTGCTGCAACTTTCTATTTGTTGTACCCAAACCAAATTTTTTGCTTCATTAAGGCATTTTGCTTAAAAGAGTCTAAATCTTGCTAAAATGATGTCAAAATACAGTTTTTGGGCAAGTTAAGTATGGACTTTGGTTAGTGTAATGTCATTCGTTAACGGCAATTGGTCAGTGCCTGGTGTTAAAACCTGAGCCTAGAACTCAAAGCAGGACATTTTGTGATGAGAGATGCTGAAGAGATACTTCACGACAGAGGATAAGGCCAATTCAATGGTTAGAACGGTGAAGATACTAGCACGAGACAGATGGAAATTTCAAGCAAAAAGCAAATCTGCGCCCCTGTAGCCTAGGGGCGCCTTTCATTCTGAAGGTCCAGATTCAGTGCTTTTTGGTTGCAGATGTATTCAATCTCTTCGGAATTCAGTCAACTTTCCGGCAAGCTATCAAGCGAAGTCATCCGAGTTGCAGAACTCCGGTTGTCGAAGGCAAAAGCTGAAGGTACGAAGAGGTTACACAAATCAGAGGTTGTCAAATTTTCAGTTTTTGTGCCCCTGTAGCCTAGGGGTGCCCTTCTTTTTGAAGGCTCAGATTTGGTTGCATGTGCTTGCAAATATGTTCAATCTCTTCAGAATTAGTTCATCTTTCCGACGAGCTTCCTAGCGAAGCCATCCGAAGTGCAGAACTCTGACAATTGAAGTCAGAAGCTGAAGGTACGAGGAGGTTGCATGTCACAGAGGCTGTCAAGTTTGCAGTTTTTGCGCCCCTGTAGCCCAGGGGCGCCCTTGAATTTGACCCCTCAAATGATTGAATTTGCAGTTTCCATCTTCTGGAGATCTTTTCTAATCCAGTTTAGCTTCGCAACGCACCAGTTCGTGAGATGATTCGACATACTGAGTGATTGTGGCACAGGTTCTACCGAGCATGTAAAATAGAGGGTGGAAGAATGTAGAAATACACACCTGTACCTCTGTAGGCCAGGGGCGCCCAGCCTTTAGGCTTTCCAGATGGGGTTTTTAGCAATCACAGTCTTCATGAGACTTGTGCGGAATTACTCTAGCTATCCAACGAGTCCAGCCATCAGCCTCCGGGATTTGGCAAACGTTTGTACGTGAAGGGTCAATGTGGAACGTTGAAGAAATCAAACAACCAGGAAAATGGCTAAATATGGAAAATACACATCCCCTTGGAAAAGGCGCCCTTCTTTTTGAGGTCTTAGAAGCAGTTTTCTCGCTTTGTCACCTCCAGAGACATCTCTTGTAAGTTGTTCTAGCTACGCAGAGAGATCAACGGCGCGTGAATCGGAGCACTCCAACTCCCGATGTCAGGGGTCAAAGTACGGTGTCCGGATGAAAGTTACACTTTTGTCAAATTAGTGATTGTGCCTTCACAGGCTAGGGGTGCCCTTGCTTTTGGGGTTCCTAATGCAGCTTTCAGGTGCCTTGCATAGAGTCGTTGGTTGCGGAATTCTTCTAGTCACGCAATGAACCTATCATCTAGTCAGTAGGGTTCATCATTCATTGTTCACCGATGGTGGCAGTTTGAAGCGTCAGATGGCAAACCAGAGAAATGACAGTTTGGAAATCTTGCATCAATTTAATCAAAGGTGCCTAATTTTTTGACGTGTCAAACATTGTTTTTAGCAATTGCAGCTCTCAACAAACATTTCATCTTTGCTTTGATGGCTTCACGATGGATATCTCAGTTTAGTCACAGCATCACTCAGGCTTCCAAAAATCAAAGCTGAACAGGGGCAACTATAATTTTCAATGAGCTATAAAATAGGAAGTTAGCGAAAAATCTCACAACTTTTGCAAATGGACACCTGGAGAGTCAAATTTAGACTTTTCGGAATTAGTGGATTTTGCTGAGTGCATCCAGATGCTGAGATTTTTGTTAACTTATTAAAATAATATTTAATTCAGTTTTTGCATGCAAGCATTAAAATGGCGATTTTCTTCAATAATTAAATATTGATGCCTCTTTAATGTTAAATTACAAATTTACATGTAATGGTAATTGAATATTTTAATATTATTTTATCTCCGGGACTCCGAGTCAGTGCCAGTCGAACTGGAAGGGGTCCAATCAAAAGACTTCTTTTGTTAGTTAAGGTTTATTCTTGCAGTTGGTGCCATTAAGCAAAGAATTCTTCCATTTATTCAAGATGGCATCCATTCTTCTCTCACAGTTGAAGACCAAAGCGAATTTTCTCACTTGTGTGGGCAAATTCTTCAGCATTCAACATTTGAAGACACTACAAAGATTGTTCTCAAATTTGTTTTGCAGGTACAAGTCCGGATTTATCAGCAAACATCAAGACAAGATGGCGATTTTAGCAGAAGAAGAGCATTAAAAACTTCTATCTTTTGTCTTAAATTCTTCTATTTCTCGTCTTAATTTCTTTCGCATGTTCGAGAATTTGGCGACTTTTGACTAAACAAATCATTTGGGTTGGTTCAGCATAGCTTCCTCTACAAAATCCATGTGTTAGAATTTTTCAGGAAAATTTACTCTAGAGCATCGATTCTTGAAGCTTTGATTTTATCAACTGAAATTCCTTTGCATGGTGGAGTAAAAGTCGATATTTTTTGAATCTAACGTCATGGGTTGTCTTAGAATCATCTTTTGGACAAAACCCATATTTCAGGTTTTTTCAGAAAAATTGTCCCCCACAGCCCCTGTTGCCCCTAGTTGCTTTTTTCGGAAAAGCTCTTGCATGTCAAGCTAAACAACATTTTTTCGCAATTCTGACGTTGTGGGTTGTCTTAAAATTATTTTCTAGAGAAAACCCACGTTTCAGAATTTTTTGTGAAAATTGCTCTTCGACGGGGTATTTTTAGCCTCAGCAGGGGACTTTTTGCTTTCCGGAGAAAGTTGTCAGAACATAGCCGTGTTTACAGTCAACAGGTGAGTTTTTTAGAGTGCAGTTCACGCAGACTAAATTCAAGACCAAATCGGTCTTAATTCATGATTTCATCAGAAAAGTTGACACCGATTTGTATCAAGTGCATTCGGAGGGTTGACAGGCGTAGTCACTCGAGTCCATATGGTTTCATGCCTCGTATAGTTGATTGTCTTCCAAGGCCGGTTTAGAGGGTTGATACCATTGGAATTTTGCATGTGCAACAAGTTCATTTGCATTTCTCACAACCAGAGTGTTTGCGGTCAAACTTCGCAGTTTCATCATGCAACACTCTTCCATAGAGAAAAGTGTGAAAAACATGAGAAGCATCAGAAGCGTAAAGTTGCAAAGAAATAGTGGCCATCACTCCAATTACGGAGCCGCCAGAGTTACCAGTCAGTGAAGTGCCAGTTTAAGTGTGCAGATATTTCCAGGATTGCTCAAGTTGCTGACAAGCAGTGAATTGGCAGTTAGAACATGTGATGACCTCAGATGCTAACGTAGTCAACAACCTCGTGGAGGGGTTGGTTGCTTGAGACCACGACCAATAGACTTTAGTTCCCACCTTTCCAGATAGACATTAAACATAGGAGTTAAACTTGGCATTACCTTTCTGAGTTAGCTCGTTGTCCCACATCTCATGCATGTCTATTTTGGGATTATATATGTTCACTTGGAGTTTCTTTTAGGGTTTTTGTTAACTGATGGTAGTGTTCAAGTTAACTTGCTTTCAATAAGGACGTGCATGCTTGCACATTGTCCATTTAGATTAGATGTACCGATTAATTGATGGTAGCTTTCTAGTTAACTGTATAGTTTGCTTTATTAGGGTTTAGCAATAAATCTTGCATGCATTGCAAGACTGTAGTTGACTCAAGGTGATTTTAGGGTTCCCTACACCTTTTGATGTCTATAAATAAGAGCTTTTGCTCATTTGTAAATAACTTTTGCACACGATAGTAATATATGCTGAGCCAGATTTGCCTGTAATATTGCTATTCTGTATCTGTTCACTTTGGTTGGATGATCATTGTCTTGTGTTATTGTGATTATAAGTTTATTTCATATCTACACCTCAACAAGGTGTCGTCACCTCCTTGGGAATTAGAATTAAGACTTATCGTTCGTTGTTATTGTGTTAATGCACTTTGTTTCATGTCTACACCTCGAAAAGGTGTCTACACCTCGAAAAGGTGTCATCACCTCCTTGGGAATTCAGAAGTAGAGTTCATCGTCTGGTGTTGTTGCCAATAACTTTTCTTTCAGCCTACACCTCGGAAAGGTGTTGTCACCTCCTTGGAAATCCTGTCTTTGAAGTTATGATATAATCATTCCCGCTCTATTTCCTCATGCTCTGATATCTTGAGGGGATTGGATAGTATAAGTTAGTTTTGAGTTGTAGTTAGGTCCTAAGAAACCAGAAAAACATTGGCTGCAACTTTCGAAGTTTATTGCAAACCTTGTGCCTCTTTCAGCTGAGACAAAAAGACAGGAAATAGTTTAGTTTACTTTTCAAGCATTTTGTCCGCACAACAAGGGAGCTTCCCCTCCTAATTTGAAGAGCACTCATCACGCAGTGTACATAGCTGTCCGTACCAACTTGCACTCCAGAGGTGTTAGTTGTTACGCCAACACTATTAAAAAAGATGAAATTTGTGCATATTATCCATTACATCATTTTGATTTTTGAAGCTGAAGAGCAGTTTGATAACTCCCCTTTCTTAATATTGATTGATCTGAAATGGATCAAAACCATGACCAGAAAAATGAAAGTCCATGATATGGCTACAAAATCTTCATCCAAAGTTATATTAGCATGAAATTTGAAAGGGCAATTTTTCATACACTAATACAGTGCTCACCAAGTTTCAAGTGAAAATTCGATCATTTGTCATTCCAAGCTGCTGAGGAACAGGGAAGACCAGCAAATTGTATTTGACCATAACTTGGTCATATGAAGTCTAAGTGAATTGATTTGTAAACTGTAGCATGGTGACATATCCCCACATCCCCACAAAAATTCAAATCAAAACTCATCTATTTTACCCTTTAAAAGGGAAATAAATTGTTGTATTTTCACCATAAGTTGAACGAATGACCACCTCCATGACTTGATATTCAAACTTGAGAAATTTAACACACCACATGTCCACTAAAATTAAGTCAAAATTCATTTCTTTGATAGCCTAAGACATTAAAAAATTCCCATGGTAAATTATTATGGTTCTCTATTAATCTCTTAATTAGTTTGTTCATTAATGTAATATGATTATTTTAGGAACTAGGTGCATGATTTCAAGTCAATCTACATTGACCCGTGTTGCACAAGTAGTGAGTACATAAGAACTCATCTCCCATAAGAATGAAAGGTCACTTGACACCCATTTTATCTAGGCGATGCTCACAAGGGTGAAGCACTGGGACTTCTTAGGAGGTCACCTGTCCCAGTACTACTCCAGCTAAAGTATGCTTAACTATGCATTTTCCCCCACAATTAGCCTTCTTAGCTTGCTATTCAATTTGTAAAACCTTAAGCAATTATTATACCTCATTAACCAGTCATTTTGAAGCAACCTAGCTTACTAATTTTTATACAAGTGGTATTTCTGGAGTGCATCATTATGTAATATTATTTTTCAGGATTCAGTGCTGTAGTTATATATTTCTTTGTTGTACATTGATGCTATGAGTGTGATTTTTCAGGATTCAGCTGTGCAGTTATATTTGTATTGCTTTTTTCATTGTTGTACAATGATGAAATGAATGATTAGGCAGTACATAGTGGCACTGGGGCATTGTTTCATCATAGCTACATGAATGTTATTCATGTAAATAGGGGATGTCAGCTGTATTGACACATTTTTCTGATATGAGAACATGTGCCTCACCCTAAGAATGCACTTGTATCTTGTTTTTCAGTAGAATAAAATTCTTTTTTGAGGCATAAACATATTAGGATCAACATAAAGAATGTATACAGTTTGCAATCATTGCCCATGTTAAATTTTGCCTTATGTCTATTGGATTTCAGTAGCTCTTCTACTAGATTAACATCACAAGAACCTTAAGGATTGTTGTGAAGACTCGTATCAGCAATAGCTTCATCATATTACAAGTCATATTGGTATTAGAGTGGTTCTTCCTTATGGGTTGTGTAAGGTTTTGCTAATACATAAGTGTTGTGTGTATTTCCTTCCACAATATATTTGACAAGAAGTTGCAAGTTATATTGGGTTACATATTTCAACCTCAAAAAAAGCTTTGAAGAGAAAAAAAATTCCAAGAGCTTCAAGAATGTAATTAACAGATTTAAGAGGAGAATGAAGAGCTAAGGAAGATGATGAGGTATCTAGGCATGGAGAATAAAAAATTACAAAACTGTCTAGCAATAGAGTTTTGCTCACTAACGTCATGAAGGAGTTGCAGCATGATTTGATTGCAAATGAAGTATTGGCTAAGCTGCAAGAAGTGAAGAGGAAAGAAGAGTTTACCATGCAAAGGAGACTAGCCTTTACGTAAGATGCCCAAATAATATCAAAAGTGAGTATGCCAATTGTCTCGTCATATTTTCTTTCTTCCAATGAAGCATTAAAAAGTCCCTAGTTAGTTTTGAAAAGAACACTAAAGGAACTGGCTTAAAGTTGAAGAAGATAGGCTATAGTGGCCGAAACTCTAAAAAGAGTGGCAAAGGAATGAGTAATCCCATGGAGGTTGGTTTAGAGTATTTTTCTATCATAATGGGTGATGGAGAATGCTTAAAGGTCACTATAACAAAACCATCTTCCAAAGAGGAATCTGAGCCTCTAGTTTGTCAAATTATGTACATGTGAGGAGTCAACACTCCCAAGAGGCCAAGAATTAATGCAAGGAGACGTCAAAGGGAGGGAAGAATTTCAATGGAGGAGGTAGTGCACCTTCACTCCACATGGCCAAAGGAGAATGTCAAGCATGCCCAAAGAAAGGGAAGCCTTTGTATAATGTGGCATATTACTGCTCTATAAGCTTTGTGGAAGAAGGAAATCATCAAAATCTAGTTTCACCTATAAAGAATATGACATGTAACATGCTATTGTGGAATGAATAACTATAGTGTGGCTATCTGTTAGAGGAAACATTCCATCAGCAAAGAACCCAAGTACCTCAAGCAGGAAGAAAGTTGCAAGAAATGCCTAAGAAGAGCAAGGAAAGAAAACCAAGGAATATTGTATTTGTTGTCCTTGAAGGGGAGAAATAGTTTTCAAGAACATTGGATTTTTTTTGTAGCCATTGCAACATCAGAGTAACATATTGCTGCCCATAAAAGGGGAGATACTTACCAAGAATAGTGGTTTGAATTGTTGAATGGGAATTAAGATACAAAGTGTTGGAAGCTACCTCCTCAAAGTTAATTTCAAGAATCAAAAGAGCAATCTAAGAAGAAAAAGGCAACGAAGATCAAGGGAAACAAGCAGCCAATAAACCTACTTTCCAAAAGAGAGCAAAAGACGTAGAAGCAAAACACTTAAGGAAGAAGCAATGAAACACATTCTTCAAATGCAGCCTAATAATCTTTCCAAGGTACTTGTAGTAAAAAGTCATTCTTGAGTAGATTATTTGAATTTAGCTTGTAAAGATTTAAATTCAAATTTCTTTGAGCATCACAATGACTGTAGCATTCATGTATAAAGCTGATTGGAACATCACAATAGTTGTAGTGTGCACATATGCAGCTGAGATATTGTTAAGAGTAGATGCAAATATCTATTATCACTTCTTTTGTATTTCCTCGACAAATGGAATAGATTGTGATGCATGTTGGTGTATAGGCTCTTGAGTGGTCAACTCATCCTTCACATATTAATTGTAAGTCTATTTATAAGTGGAAGTTGCCCCTATAGCATATCACATAGTAATAATGATTTGTCTTCATTTATTGAGTTTATTTCTTGCATATTTATGGATATTTCATTTTTGTTATAATGGAATATTGTACTTTTAATTCTTAAAGAGTCATATGATACCAAATCTTAGGGTTAAAGCCATAGAGTTTGGTTCTTTGCAATCCACATGGTGTGTGGAGGCATTGATCGGCGATAAAGGTTGGATATCAGGAAAGGAGATCTTAATTCTGCATGTTTGGTGGTTCAAAGGGCATTTTCTGGTGATAGGTCTTGGATTCTTATCAATTGCTAAGGTGGAGACCACATAGTTTCTTATTTTCAAAATCTGCTCACGACTTAAATTTTGAACTAGAAAATATTGGCACACATGTTCATATCACCATTGAAAATATCGCCAACATTCAATCATTTGATATCCCAAAATGTTAAAAAACCGTCTAGGAATGTTCATATTCTTTGAAATGGAATAAACCTTACGAAATGAAGGGTTGAAAGGGGAACCAAGCCAACAAGCAATAAAGTTTAGAACACATCCATCCTAAAAATGTGGGATAGTTGAGAATAGAAAAACATAATCATGGATAGAAGAAGAGGTTTTATATAACTTCCATAATCCAAGAGAGCTTGTGTGTTATATAGCCTCTGGTGAATAAAGCATATGTTTTACTATAGTTTCTTCTGAGATTAGGTTCTCCTGTAATTCTTTTTATTGTTTTGTTCCTTATATTTCTCCACATTTTCCAATGTTGTACATTGATGGTCTATGAATGATTGGGCATTATAATGTTACGAGAGGATAAATAAATGCTGTAAATTTTGGTATAGGACATGGTGTCAACATAGATACATAAATTTGATCTATGTAAATAATGGATCCTGGCAGTATTGACATGTATTTCTGATATGGGAACACTTGCATCATCCTATGAATGCATATACTGATTTTCAGAAGTTTAGATTTATATACTATGACTTGTAATAAATGATTTTACAGGGTCAATGGATTAGTATAATCTTACAATTCTGTTGAAGCGCTTCATTCTGTGCTCATTGTTTGCATGTTGACCCCAGTTAAAATGCACACAATTTGGTACATCCACAGATGTATGTTCCTCTTTAATCTTAAACCTTCCCAACACGGTTTCTCTCGCAAGTCTAACCCTTGAGTTTAGATGCCCTTGTCCTACAATGTCCTATTTTCCAGTAGAAACACCTTAAGCCATATACAGCTGAACATGAGCTCCAGGATATATATGGTATTATACATTAAGCATATTTAAGGCTCAAATGAGGCATGCACAAGAAAATTTAAAAGATCAATAACCAGCCCAGGGATTTGGATAGATTAGGGGCCACGATATTCCTTCTTATTTTTGACAAAGTGGGATCGATGTTTAGTATTTAGCTGCAGATTTTGTTTGTTACTGATGCATTGTTTGTGTGTATGAAATAATTTTCTCCATTAACAAGTCATGTGTAACTTTATTCTAAAGTAGGTAATATTTACTCAAAATTTCAGTGGTACAAGTGTCGGCATTATTGTCCAATACGAAAATACCTTCTAATTAAAAAGACATTGTGCATTTTTCATTTATTCGTAACTGGATTCTTGTATTTGGTAGTATGTCTTCAAATTTCATTAGTCTTTGAAGTGTATTTATGCTTTGACATTTTTCTATTTGCACATTCCAGGTTAAGGAGATTTTACTCTCCCGAATATGGAATTGTTTGTTTATTTAGAAATTTTCTTATAAAAACATTTTCCTTCATCGGAATTTGCTTGCTTTAAACTGTTATGCTGATTTAGAGAGACTAAATTAAAAGCTTCTTGTAAACTTATTTAATTACAAATATTTATTGTGGGATTGTTAAAAAGTGTCAAATTTGCTTTTGTTCAATATGATCTGGCATGGAGGGAATGTACATGTATGGGAGGAATGATTGTTTTTAGTTTAGTAGCAGTAATTATAGACCTTTTTTTGTCTTGAGATGCTACCTACCAATGGAAGTAGTTGATAGAAATCTCGGAAGTTGCTCATAACAGGGTGCTAAGATTATGTAGCTGCTTAATTTTTTGCAGGATTCAGATGACAATGACAATGATGGAAAGATCTGGGAAGAAATCCACGCAGTGAGAAAGATTGTAGGATATAAAGAAGATCCGCACCCATCTTACACTGAAGAAATAAAGTCACTTTATGTTTTCACAGGTGTTGAACCTCCGGCATCTCTTGAAAATTCCTTTGATTTAGTTAAGGCAAAAGAGAAACTCAAGTTTCTTAAAGTTGTAGTTGGAGTCAAATAAGGGTTCTGTTTTAGAGATAGATTCTTAGATTGAGAGATATGCTTTGTTTGACTAACATCTCCAGGCATCTTGAGATCAAATTTTTGTCTTACAACTTTGCTTCATATTGTAGGGCACAGTTTAACTATTTCTTAATTGTTGTTTGTTTTGAATCCCTCTCTCTCTTTCATGCATGCACGCATGCACACACACACACAAACACACACACATCCTTGGATATGTGCAGATGATTTTGTTCATATGCTCTCTCCCTTGTGCACAAACCTATGGTGTGTCTGTGTGTGCTTAGTTTGATTTGCACACACACACACACACACACATCCTTGGATATGTGCAGACTATTTTGTTCATATTCTCTCTCCCTTGTGCACAAACCTATGGTGTGTCTGTGTGTGCTTAGTTTGATTTGCACACACACACACATCCTTGGATATGTGCAGACGATTTTGTTCATATGCTCTCTCCCTTGTGCACAAACCTATGGTGTGTCTGTGTGTGCTTAGTTTGATTTGCACACACACACACACACACATCCTTGGATATGTGCAGACGATTTTGTTCATATGTTCTCTCCCTTGTGCACAAACCTATGGTGTGTCTGTGTGTGCTTAGTTTGATTTGCACACACACACATCGTTGGATATGTGCAGACGATTTTGTTCATATGCTCTCTCCCTTGTGCACAAACCTATGGTGTGTCTGTGTGTGCTTAGTTTGATATGCACACACACACATCCTTGGATATGTGCAGACGATTTTGTTCATATTCTCTCTCCCTTGTGCACAAACCTATGGTGTGTCTGTGTGTGCTTAGTTTGATTAACATCTCCAGGCATCTTGAGATCAATTTTTTATCTAACTTCTTTGCATCATATTATAGGGCACAGTTTGACTATTTCTTAATTGTTCTCTCTCTCTCTCTCTCTCTCTCTCTCTCACTCACACACAATCTTGGTTACGTGCATATGATTTTGTCTCTTTGGTTTTGATTGAGATGTGAGTAAAGGTAAAGAGGCTCTCTGTGACATGCTGACTTTTAAAGTTTACTGGCATTTGGAGCACTTTTCAGAAAACTGCTATTATTTATTTTCTTCTCTTGCTGGATTCGATGCTAATAGACATTCTATAAATTTTGTAGAGTTGGGGAAGTGATTGCAATATATCCTTCTAGTGTCTACATTTTTCATTGTCTTCTATTTTTATATTTTCCAATTCAAATGATTTGTATATATATTTTAGAGAATTCTTCACCTTTTCTCTTTGGTGGTTTATATTGAGGCATCTTATGTCTACCTTGTGTTTAAGCTCTTTGTAGCTCCTCTTGCTTTCTTGTCTTTAAGCATTTGGTAGCTTGTCTTGTTTCTCTCTCTCAAATGTGTAAGGTCAGAAGTCCTTAATCATGTATAAACTGCAGCTAATAGTAAAATCGCTTACTTGCATGGAATATCTGGTTGTCCTCTTTTTCTATTTTTAAAATTGTTTAGCTTGCTATGAACAGTTTTCTGTCAATCCTGATGGTAATTATATGTTTGGGGGATATATTAAATTAGTGCTATTTTCATTTCCTATTCTTGTAATGTCCACATCCATCTTTGGAAATTATTTGATTTTGGATCTTGTTCATGGTAGGTGTTGATTGAATGTATTACCTAATATCCGAGGTCACTTTATCTATAAGTTGATACTGGACTTTACAAATGCTCATATCAAATGATGTTTTTTTTTTTATCATAACTAGTTAATCTCTTATTGAACTCATGCTAGATTTGACAAATGCTCAAGCTACAACTAATTTTGCCAAATTATAATGCGGCTTGAAAATAATACACCCAAGATAAGAGACATAATATCATGGTTCCTTACCTCAAGCAGCATTGAAATATTGATATTTTGGCTATAACTATGAAGTGGTATGAAGTGATGAATAATCAGTTTTTGGGTTTGATTAGCTTCTTTTTCACAAATTGCTTGTTTTAAAAGTCACAATGAACTTCCAAAGATGTCCCAAGCAAATTCTACATATGAACTTCCAAATCAATTATCAAGGAAAAGCAAGAAACTTCAAAATAACATAATTAAGGTTTTCTCCCTTTTCAATATTGTTAAGGAAAAATAACTTTCCTTCAGTTAACCTAGGCTAATTAAGTAAATACTCAAAAGAATTGAGCACAAATCAGCCTAGGTATTTTATGAGAGTAAATATCAATATAATATAGATCATATAGTTGTACTTGCTTATTTAACGAGAGTAAATACCAAGTGGATAGGGATACTTAGCTCTAAACACGAAGTATAACTTTTGATGTGATTTTGGATTTTGATTGATACTTGCTTGATAAATGGGATCACTCTATTACTATAATGCTTAGGAGTTTGCAGTAGATAAATGCTTTGTCTAGGAAAGTATGTAGTCAACAATTTGTCCTTTGCATCTAGACTTGACCTTGCACAATGTGAAACTTTTCTATATGGTTCCCCCAACTAATCTTTGCTTACTTCGTGCTTCCTAATATAAAAGGGATGTTAGTATTTAGAAATTCCTAGAAAGGGCCACCACAATGTCTCAAGGAGACATTCTCCTAAATCAATCCTCGTAAATGTGTGTAAAGATTTGAAGATAGAAAGCAAGGGCTCTAAAATGATGTATGCATATTTGTTATTCTTTTTAATGCACCAATCCAAGTGTATCACTATTAATTGCTCCTTTAATGCTCTAGGATGCTTGAGAGATGAGAGGTGAAATGAGTGCAAACAAATGTTTATAAATACTAGCGAAATTAAGGGGTTATTTGACCAAAATTTGAATTTGAACTTAAAAAAAGGCAAGGGTTGATCAAATTTATGACAAGGTCGATCTTGTGACCACATGACCTTGGATGGGAAAATATCCATATCTAGGGACACAATGGCTATATCTAGGTGGTTAGGATTTACAGGTAAGTTGGAGCAATAACAATTATCAATTATAATGCAAATTATAAAATGGAAAAAAAAATGAATACACAATACACAATTTAATGTGGTTCACCCAATGTGGGCTACATCCACAAAAACAGTCGTCCAATATATTTTAATATCTAACAAAAATTAGAGTTACATTCACTCACAACACAATCTACAATTGTGTGCCCATTCACACATTCAATATACAATACACACAACACTTGTTACGTGCTCATTCACATTCTCACGCTCATGACTCTTCATCTTTTACATTCATAACCAAGAAATAACTTGTTTTTGGCAGTTACAAATAGTTTTTCAATTGAAAAATATTAACAAATTATTTTCTTAAAAATGAGAATTTTTTCATTAATTAATTTGGAGGGAAAATGTGGCTTCCAAAGTCACCAAAATTTAACATAGAGCATGATCATTCGCCAGAGACCAACATTTTCTCACTTGGAAACTGATCAGACTCTAAACCAAAACCATATCCTACTTGGATATCGATCCTGTAGCATCACTACACTTGTAGCTCCCACTGGATGACATGCATGAACATGGCTTGTTTCTCATTTCCACTATTATCATTCTTGAAGACCAACAAAAATTGATGAGGAAATCAACTTCTCCCATGTGACCACCTTTGTAAACATATCTACATAATTTTTACTTGTATGAATTTTTTCCAGCTTCAATTGTCCATCCTCTAAAAGTGACTAGATGAAATGGTACCTGAGTTGTATGTTTTGTTTTAGAATGAAGTGAAAAAATCTTAGAAAGATGAATGACACTATGGCTATCCGTATATAAAAAATTGTCTTCTCGTTTTTTGCCCAACTCCTCTAGAAAATATTGCATCCAACTCATCTTTTTGCTAGCTTCAGTAGTAGCTACATACTCAACCTTTGTGGTTCATAGTGCAACAACCTTCTACAACCTTGAATTCCAACTAATTGTTGTCTCTCTGACAGTAAAAATATAATCTGTAGTACTGCATCTACTATCAATGTCACTTGCCAAATCAGAGTCAACATATCCTTGTAGAGTAGTGCTTGATCCTCCGAAACATAAAATGTTTGATAGATGTACTTCTCAAATACCTGAGAATCCATTTTACAACATTCTAATGTTCCATTCTTGAATTGCTCATATTCTTACTCACAACTCCAACAATATGTGCAATATTTGGCCTTGTGCATACCATGGCATACATTAAGCTACCAATTGTTGAAGAATATGGAACCTTAGACATTTTATCTTCCTCCTCTTGTGTCTTTGGACACATTTCCAACTAGTCATTTTAAAATGACTAGGCAAAGGTGCACTAACGGGTTTTACATTTTGCATATTAAACTGTTTCAACACCACCTCTACATATTCACTTTGAACAAAGTTAACTTTCTATTTTCCTATCCTGTGAAATCCTCATACCAAATATTTGTTTGGTTGCACCCAAATTCTTCATAGAAAAAGACTGCTAATTTATGCTTAAGTTCATTAATATGCTCCATGTTAGACCCCACAACAAGCATTTTATCAACATATAATAACATGATAATATATTATTATCCAACCGCTTAAAGTAAATACAATGGTCAAAATAACATTTGTTGTAACCTTGTTCAATCATAAAACTATCAAATTTTAAATGTGATTGTCAGGGTGCTTACTTCTGGCCATACAAACTCTTATTTAATATGCACACTAAATCCTCCTTACTTTTGACCTTAGATCCCTGTGGTTGCTACATGCATATTTCTTCTTTTGAATCTCCGTGGAGAAAAGTGGTTTTCACATTTAATTGTTCAAGATGCAAGTTTTCTATAGCCACAATACTTAGAACAATTCTAATTGTAAGTCATTTTTACAACCAAAGAAAAAAATTCATCAAAATCAATATCTTTATTTTTTCCAAATCCTTTTACCACAAGTTTGCCCATATATCTTTTCTTGCCTCCTTTTTTCATCCTAAAAAATTATTTATTTGGTAAAGTTCTTTTACCGACAAGTAATTTGACTAAATCTCAAGTCTGATTTTACAACAAGGAATCCATCTCTTCTTTCATTTATCATTCTCACTGTTCTTTGACATCCACCTGCATAGCTTCTTCATACCCTTCTAGTTCATCAACATTAGTTAGCAATATAGAATATAATGAAGGAGGAAATCTTTTGGGAGGTCTACTTATTCTTGTAGAATGTCTAACATTTGCAAGAGTTTGTGGTATTTCTTATTGTCAATGAGCATAAGTACCAATGAAATTTTATTTTCTGGAATATCATCCAGCACCACACATTCTCTTTTTGCCTGTTCATGTTTCTTTTTTTGTAGTTATCCTTATATGTAATTTTTCATTCAATACAACATTTCTATTTCTAATATTTTTTTATTTTCAAAATCCCATAATCGATAGCCGAAGTCATCTATTCCATATCCAATGAAAGTACATTTTTTAGATATAGCTTTTAGCTTGGTTCTTCTATTTTTAATATCAATGTGTGCAAAATCTTTAGAACCAAAGGTCTTTAGAAAATAATAACTCACCTTCTTTCCTCTCCATGCTTTCTCTAAAATACCACAACCCAAATGAACTGAACACCCTATGTTAATTAAATAAATAGTAGTATGTACAACCTCTCCCAAAAATGTAAATGAAGCCCAACATGTAACCTCATGCTCTTTCATGCTCCATTATTGTTATGTTCATTCTCTCAACCACACCATTTTCTTGTGGAGTTCTTGGAATTGTTTTCTACCTATGAATTTCATTATATGAACAAATAATTTTTGGATTCTCTGTTGCAATATTCGTCTCCATTATCAGACTAGGGACACTTGAATTTTTTCCATTTTTTAAAATTTCAAATACATTTTATTTCTATTTTAGGAAATACACCTATGTTTTCCTAGTTGCGTCATCTATAAAAGTGACATGATGAGTCACTGAGAGAAGATAGGTCCCACACATTTGTATGCACAAGCTCCAATTTCTCACTCTTTTTGTTTCACATCTTTGATAAATCTCTCTTTTGCTTCCCATAAACACAACTTTCACAAAAATCCATATTAATTTATTTTAAAGTCCTGACAATAACGTCCTAGAGTGAAGAATTTTCATACCTTTTGATGAGCCTAGTTTTTGGTCTAGTTTTGGTAGAATCTATAGCCTATTTTCTCATTGATGTCATGAATTTTAATGCTTAAATGTTGGTATTGGCATAATGTTTCCCTCAAACCATTGACATTTGACATTACCCTACCTCTGCAGGCTTTAATGATATTTGACATAATATGTGGGTCATCTATGTTGATTTTGCATGCGATTAATGAGTGTTTCTTAGAGTGGTTATTGATGTGCAGATATTATGCATACTAACTGTGGACTGCAGACTTAATACATCAAGTTGTCGAAGACATCGCCAGTTGGGCATGCACCATAACGTCCAGTTGAGAAGCTGCTCCAGGTCAAAGGCAGCCAACAACAGAGATTCTTCATGCAACCGAATGTAACCGCTTGGTAGTGGACCTTAATGATCAAGCATGCATGGGCATTATTGTTGTGCTGGATCTGCGCTTGACTTGCATGTCTGACCGGATTCCATGCATGCGTAACCGCCATCGCTCCGCTTTCCTATGTTTTCCCTAAATGGCATCCTTCTAGTTGTGGAGTTGACTGCCTTGTTAGCTATAGTATAAATAATAAGTTGATGCTCCTTCTTTGGAGGTTGCTCGATTCTACATTGTACTCTCATTTTAGTAATACAGATACATTACTCTTTGTATGCACGATTTATAGTGAATAAAAATCAAGTTATGAGTTTGAACATCTAAGTTTTTGTTAGTTTAGAGGATACTTATCCAAGGGGGCCCACTTGGTGAGTAATCCGTTCTCTTAGTTCAATATTAGCTTAGTATTACTTGTCGTTTGATATTTAGTTTGAAATCTGGCATTGACTATTCTTGCAACCACTAGAAGTCCATTATGTGTCTGTTCCTGCAGCCAAAGCAGACAAAGTAGTTCCTGTTTGTTGCTCAGATTTTTCATTCTTGCTTTGCATTTTAGTTTAAGCATAGTTATTGGTGAATGTTCAACATTTGCTTTATTTATTTTCAGCTATTTACTTTCAGCATTGTGTTTCTTAGCCATAGAATGCAATGACTACTTGAGCCCCTAGTGCACATACAGTGTTGACCCATTTCAAGTTCACGTCTCTGGGTTGACAAGTTAAATGCACCTTCATGATGGTTGAATGACTATTCAGGTTAGATGTCCAATCTCTAAATCGTGGTTGTAAAATCCCAGTTATGAGATCATTGTAGGAGGTTGACACCTTTCTCATCCATATGTTTGAGTCTATGATGCCACAATGTTGTTTATATACCTGCAACAACTATTCCTATTGTAGCAGTAGTACTTGTAGCAATTTTTCTTGTAGCAGTTGTTGAACATGCAACAACAACTAATATAGAGGAAATATTATTACTAGGGGAGAGGGGCCCATAGTGGAGCACCCTAACTTCGCCTTTCTCAAAATCTTATGTGGAAATTTCAAATCACCCCAATTCTAAACAACAGTTTATTTGGCAATTCATGTGCTTCTATATTCCATTTTAGGGCCACATCATCAAATATGATGCCACATCAACATGCTTTTTGTTGAGGTATCCAAAAAGGCCCAAAAAAATAGTGAGACCAATAGTGGTGCACTAAGTCATGTTTTATTGGTGTGCTAATGTGGCATCACATGATTTGTCACTTTGCATACTTAATGGATAAAAAGTGTTTTACAATTGGATATTAAAGCGCTCCACTATGGGGCCCACTGAGGACTACTTCTATCCCCACTATTGGACCCTGCTCCATTATGGGCCCCTCTCCCCTAGTACACAAATATAAAGTGTTTGATTTTACACCTTTAGCTACTACTAATGCACCTTTAGTGACCTTCCAATTTTTTTTGTAAAGGTAATTATGCATCTTTCATCTCCCAGCTACAATTAAATTTCTACTTAACTTTGGAACATGCCTTACCTCATGTAGTAGCCATTGATTTTCATTCTGTAATTTTATTTTTATTTTTCTCTTTCCAACAATTTGACAGGGTTCATTATCACTGAAATATATTAGTCTAAAATATCCTTGGACATAATTAAAAAAGTAATTTCTTCGGGGCATAGCATGAAAGAAAGCCCTTAAATTTATTACCCAAGATGATCATTAGCATTATTTAGGGAAAGAATTAAAGCATCGTCATTAGATTTACTTACAACATCTGTTTCCTTGTTGTTTGTCTCCTTCTTTGCCTTTCCAAGATCATCAATCGTTCAAGTGTCTTGATTTTCCACGATACCAACAATACTTCCTTTTAGATTGAGACCTATTTTTCAATTTTCCCTTGTGACTTCCCATGATTTTATGGGATTTTTCCTCTCTCTTTTGATCTTCCCCTATCCTCTACATTAAAACATTATCCGATGTTGAAGTCTCACCTATGCTCTTCTTTTGAATCTCCTCGCTTAGAATCACACCAACATCATCATCAAATTTTAATGTATTTGAACTAGAAACAAAGTTACTTACAACCATAACCAAGCTATTCCACTTTTTTGGCCAAGAACATAGAATCAAGAGAGCTCAAACATCTTCATCAAAACTAACATTTACAAAAGCTAGTTGACTGGTAATTGTATTAAACATTTAAATGGTATGTTACAAAATCTCATTCAACCATTGTCATATTAAATAACCGCTTCATTAAAAATACCTTATTTGAAACCATGAGCTTTTTGTATAATTTTTCCAACATTTTCGTCAAATTATTGGTCATTGTTTATTTGGATATGTTAAACCCCATAGACGGTGCCAAACACAACCAAATTTTTTTTAGTGCTTTTCTGTCCAAAATTTCTCATTGTTCATTTGACATTGCTGACAGTTTTTTTGCTTTTCTTTGCAATGACTATCACAAATCTTTCTGATATAGATAATCTTTCATCTGCATTTTCCATAATTAATAATTTTGGCCATTGAACTTTTTGACCTTAAGTTTTCCTTCTTCAGACATTGCTCCCACTCAAACTTGAGACTTTCAAATAAATTACCGAACAACACTGCTTTGATACCAATTGTTAGGATTTGTAGGTAGGTTGAAGCAATAACACTGATCAATTATAATGCAAATTACAGAATAAAAAAATGATTACACAAGACACAAAATTTAACGTGGTTCACCTAATGTGAGCTACATCCACAAAAACAGTCGGCCAATATTTTAATATCCAACAAAAATTACAAAGTTACATTCACTTGTAATATTGTCTACATCAGCGTGCCCATTTACCTAGATAATAGGTCTCCTATATTATCTCTTATGGACAAGAATCCTATGGAGGCTTGGTTGGGGAAAAAGCCCTCATTAGATCTTCGTGTTTTTGGTTGTGAGGCACATGCTCATGTGCCTAAGAAGAGGTAGTCAAATTGGAGAACAAGGAAATAAAGTGTATCTTCATCAATTATGGTGTTGGTGTGAAAGGGTACAAGCTTTTTGATTCTATGGTTGAGAGAGTTCTATATAGTATATGTTATTTTTAAAGATATTAAGCATTCTCTTATGAATTTGTAGCCAATAGAGGATAATAACAAAGATGTGATTCAACTAGTCCTAAGACCAAGAAAGTTGAACCAAAATCTCATGAACTTGAAGAGGAGAGATTATATAGCTTAGATAGTTTTGAAGAGAAGGTAGAACCTTCACATCATCTCTTGAGGAAGTCCATTCAACATAGGCAACATACAGATAAGTATAGTCTTGATTGGAGATACATTTTTGCGTTGATTACTAATATAGATGAACCTATAATATTTTATTATATAGAATAGAAAATATATAACTATTAGTCTATAGAATAGAAAAAACTATAGAGAATGTTTTGGGCCCTTTAAAATGTTAATACAAGTTGTACTAAAAAGTGAGCTATGTTGACATAGATCTCTTTGAGATCTACAATTTAAAAAAGTGGGCTCAACCAACTTCTTGGATCAAAATTTATGGCCTCAAAGATTTAAGCCTCCCACATCAGAAATGTAAGAGCATCTATGACACATAAGAGAGTTGTAAGAGAGATTTACATTTGTTGACCAACTTATGACACATCATAAGACATATTTGAATGGAGATAATGGAGCTAAAATGGAGTGCCTAGGTTAGTGAGTGGATTATGTTGCACTTATGATAAGTGGAAGGAATATGTTATTTTAGCCTATGGACTCATCTTGGGGAGTGTGCATTAAATTTTAATTAGTAAATTGGGTGTCACATTTTGGGTGGTCTTACTTCATAATTTCCTAATTACCATTTGACAATTCATGTATTTCTTCTCTTATTTATTTGGTGCTTGAGATGGAGGTTTCATAGTGAGTTTTGTATGTATTGTTACATTACCAGATTTGGGTTCCAAATCTCTTTTTTATGGCAATCCTCTAAAGGATTAGGCTCTAGAAGTGTATTTACTAATATATTGATTTTCTTTAGAGTGACGATTTTATCCTAAGAGAGTTTCCCCACATAAATAACTATATTACAATAGATTGTTTGTTATTTCCTTGTAATTGTATGATTAGTTTAAGTTTTACCTCTCATCTAGATTAGTTTAGGAAGTGTATTCCACACCTCCCCTTCCTTTTAGGAGTGAGAGGGAAAAATATCATACATAGTTAGTTCAAGGCCTTGCGCATGCCATTGTGTATCATTCTAACAATGGTGGTTAGGGGAGATGGACATGGATGATTTGTGTTTTTAATTGGTGGATTCAATACTTCTTCCTCCCATTACTTAATTTATTATTTCATTTTTGTTATTTTTATATAAATTGTACCATTGTGGCATATATTGAACTTTAACTATAGTTTATTTTTTCAAAGTTGAAACTTTTTTATAATAATTGATAATTAGAGGATCATTTTCCTAGATGAGTGACCTAATAGCATGATCAATAACAAATCAAGAAATATTTTTTCTTAGAGGAATCACTTTTAATAGTCACAACTTTGAAAAAGACCTAAAAAACACAATAGATAAAAATTACTTGTTCCCACTAGTGGATGGTTTTAAAACCATGATGATTGTTTTGTAACCACTTTGATGATTTCTTAATTGTTGGTTGGTTAAAAGTGATAGTTTTATCCCAATGCCAATATACGAAATATAATTTAAAATTTTGACATTTCTCCATCTAGTTCCAGTTTTGGGATTTTGTAGTACATGAAGAGGACATCCCTAAACTTATATACAATAGGGAGTTATATTGTTTCATGGGAGTTAGAATTGAGTGTTGTAGAATATTGAGTATAATTCCATGGTAATTGATGACATAGATTCAAGAGTGACTATGTAGCCAAGTGGAGTGAGGAGTAGATTGTGCCCATAATATTTTATATCTCATTGCATTTCTCTAACTTATAATAACCTAAGCTATTATTAACCTTTTGAGGGGTTTATAGAAATAAAATATATGTGTTCACTTATGTATCATATAATTCTTTACTTGTTTTGAATATAAACAACACAATCGATAATAATGTTGATTATTTTCTACAAGCACATTTTGATAAGATCGTAAATTAATTTGGTATTAGAGTAGTTAATGATTCTTGGAATTTTTTAAAGAATGTATGATAGTTTGGTCATTTTCCAAATGTTGCAAGAATTTATATCATTTCATTGCAATATTGTTATTGCAACATGCAATTTATTTCACATGTTATCTATTATATCTAGGAAGGGGAACTAGACCCTCTTGTTGTGTGTAGAACTTGTAGGGAGAAAATCTCATAGTATTATTCAACTACAGTTTATAAACTAGAAATCTATTGTATTCTTGTGCATCACAAGGGGTTTTCCCATGGATTTTTTTAGCTATCATTTATGAAATGAAGTGATTACCATTGAGGAAATCATTGCAAGGGAACTAAGGAGAGTTTAATTCTCTTGTAGTTGTAGGTTTACAAGAATGGAAACACACTATCTTATACCTCAAAGCACCTAGGTGTTGAGCATCAACTTAGAATATAAGTACGAAGGTGTGAGGGAGTCTTGTCCAATTACTTGGACATAAAAGTTTTAGAGATGGAGTAAGAAATTATTATATATTTCAATATAATTTTTGTGGGAACAAATTATTCTATAATAAGGGATTTTGATCCATAAACAATTAGGAAAATTAGAATTTTTAGAGGAAACATTTTCAGTATTCATAACTCTAAGAAATGACCTAGAAAATAATGATACTGTAAGTCCCAATGGGGGTGGTTTTGAAACTATCATGGCGATTTTGTAATCACCCAAATAATTTCATAACCATCAACTAATTAAAAGTGTTGGATTCATCCTAATGCTAATAAAGAGAATGTGAAGTGAATAATTTTACATTTATCCTTTAACTTTCACCTTTGGGACCTCTTATTGTAAAAGGAGGAAATTTTAAAACTAATATATGAATAAGAGGGAGCTAAATTATATCATGGGAGGTAGAATTAAGTTTTGTAGAGAATTTGAGGATTATAACACCATTGTAATTCATGCCATAGATTGAATAGTGAGTATGTTACCAAGTGAAACAAAGGGAAAATAATGTCCATAATATTTTACCTCATTAAACTTATCTAATAATATGATAGCAATGCATTTTCCAATACAAAATTTGGTTTTACCCTTTTGAGTGGTTTTTATCATAAAATATATGTGTTCACTTATCTTTCATAATATTCTTTCCTTTGTGAATATCATTTATTTTGAATATAAGTAGAATAATACATAATTGTGTGGATTCTTAATTTCTACAAGCACATTTTGATGAGACTGTGGATCATATGGCTTTCAATGTGTAATTCCATTCCATATTTTCTTCAATGATAAGTTTTATATCATATTTTTGATGGTTTAAAATTACTATCAAATAAGATTTGAGACAACTAATAATAATACTCAAGTCCTTATGAGCAATACAATACTTAACTCCTTAAAATCATTAACATTTAGATAACAACTTAAAAATTCCTACTAGAAACCAAACAATGGAAGACCTAGAATCACCACATATAACTCCATCTTAGATGCCACTTTAGAGATTAGAATCATACTTTCAAAATAAAAATATGCTTTAAAAATGAATATCTTGATCAAAGTTTAAATTGGACCATTGTTAACATATTTTAAAGTGATTTAATCAATATAATACTTGTAAATTTTTTATTTCCCTCGCCAATCTCTTAAATCAAAGCTATATAATTGTGGAGGACGAAATTACATACTTAACTCTTTAACCACTATCTTTTACACTACTTTTTATGGGTATAGTTGATGCATGATTCTAGCACATAACATGTATATTTTGGAAATTTACTAATTCCAAACCTTAATCCTCCACTCTAATATGCCAAATTATTAGCCTTAGAACACACATAGTTTAGTTCTCAACACCCTCTCTCCTTAGGTTGGATCATAAGAATGACATTGTCCATAGTTTTTAAATTTTAAATTCTTGATTTTTATAATTGACAATCTAGGATATGGTTATTATTCTTTGGGGTAGGTATCCACAAAATTAAATTACACATCTCAGGTTGTATATTTGAGGAAATCACCCTAGGTCATTTTCATATCATTAGAAATCATGATATCATAATCAATCATCAAAATGATCACACAAAAATATATGCTCTAATAGGGATCAATCATCAACTTGGACCAAACATTAGCAATCAACAATTTGATATTCATTTTCATCTTTACAAAGTTGTCCATTGATCATAGCTAGAATTAGACTCAATTTGCACCACACATCTACGTGCATCAGTTGATTAACAATCATCATTCATTGTTAAGGGCCACTTATTTCCTTTTCTTCATTATTAAATCCAACACAAGGGTCTTGCTTAGGGTTAAGGACCTTTCATACTTCAACACTCTTGTAGAAGACTCCCAAAATGCTCTTTGGCATCACACTTTGTTCCCCACTCATATTTCATCCACTTGACTATTTTATGCAAGTAGCAAAGATTAGTTTCTACATTAGGTACTAGATCATGCACACAATCTCATCCTAGTTTTAGAACTCTCAAATCTCAATCATCTTCAATTTATAGCTCTCTATACACCAACACAATAGTTAAAGTCCGCATTAATCCAATTTCTAAGTAGTCCCTCTAACCTCTCAATTTCATTTTTTCTTTATCATCTATTTTCTATGTCAGTGGTTTTATCTCAATATATTAATTAATTTAAGGTTTAAATGCTATTAATTGTGTTTGATCATTTCCATTTAAACATTCTAAAATAATCTAGGATTGTTCTATTTCCCTACAATAATATAACAATAATCTTAAAACAATATAACCCATTAAATTTTTATACCATACTTTATTTATGCAAAATTAAAATTATATAAACAAGCTAATAAAATATATAGTTGTGGTCTCTTTATATTCAACCGATAGGCTACATATAATGTGAGATTTGACCCTAAAACAAGTCTCACGCCTATAAACCACTCTCGAGTCATCGAAAAATAACTTTCATCTGCCGTTAAATGGTAAATAGTTGGATTCATCTACCATTAAATGGTAAATAGTTGGCTTCACCTGTCATTAAATGGTAAAAGATAAATAAATATTCATTTTCCAATTGGATGGATACTTTCTTTTTCCACTTGTATTGCTTTAAGTTTTAAATCTTAATTCAAATATTTTTAAAATCACATAATATATTTAAATTTTAATTCAAATATTTTAAAATTAGCTAATATGTTTTAAGCCTTAACTTGATGACAACTTTCTTTTTCTACTTGCATTGCTTTAAGTTCTAAATCTTAATTCAAATATTTTAAAATTAGATAATATGTTTAAATCTTAATTAAAATATTTAAAACTCTAATAATATGTTTTAAATCTTAACTTGATGGCAACTTCCTTTTCCACTTGCATTGCTTTATGTTTTAAATCTTTATGCAATTATTTCAAAAATCAAATAGTTTTTTATAAATATAGTTGAATTGAAGAATAAATATACTTGAATTTAGTAATTACCCTACAAAAGAGCTCTTGGACACCGGAAAATTCATCTTGTGTATTTCTTTTCACAAAGTAGATTTAATTGCTAATATTCTTTGATATTAAATTTCATGACTGCAATTCTTGCATAGTAATATCAATTATTTTCACAAAGTAGATCTAATTGATAATATTCTTTGGTATTAAATTTCTTTACTACAATTCTTTCAAAATAAATAATTAGTAATATCAAAATTTTTATTAAATATTCACTTTTGCATAGTAATATCAAACTTTCAACCTGGTCTATTGTTTTATATTATGTGTTGCAGGACGATACTAAAATATGATACAAATTGTAAGGCCAAGTAGCACACTATGAAGAGCTTGCAATAGGCAACATATTGAAGAAGACGAATATCAATCTATGTTAATTCTAATTATTTTACAAGATTTTGATGAATCTATCTTCTACCAATGCTATTTTCTTTATATCTTTCTTCTATTCCCTAGCACAGGAGTTGTACATAAAAGATTTTGTATGCTTTTTTCCATAGGCTTGAAATTCCAATTTCTATCTACACCACAATTAGTTTATCAGTGAATTTCAAGTTTTGAGAACAAGAAGCAAGTCTTTTTTTATGTGAGTTGATAGGGATAAATTTTATAAAATAAATCTACCTTATTTGGAATTTAATGTTTTGCACAAACAAGTTATTATGCTATGACCAACCTATAGCTCAATTATGGGATTTTACTATTTGTAATTGTAAATGGGGGTTATTGTCTTGAGCAATTTAAGATAGAGTCTCATCCTTGTGAACAATTTACCCTTGACCTAGCGAGCCTTTTCTTTCTGCAATTTTTAGATTCTTTCTTAAAGTTGTGGATTATTGAACTACATGTTATAATTTTTCGAACCACTCTTGAGTTGCCGAAAAATAACTTTCATTTGTCGTTAAATGGTAAAAAATAAATGAATATTCATTTGCCAATTGAATGAATTTTTTTTCCCACTTGCATTGCTTTAAGTTTTAAATCTTAATTCAAATATTTTAAAATCGGATAATATATTTAAATCTTAATTGGAATATTTTAAAATCAACTAATACATTTTAAATCTTAACTTGATGACATTTTTCTTTTCCCACTTGCATTTCTTTAGGTTTTAAATCTTAATTCAAATATTTTAAAATTAGATAATATGTTTAAATCTTAATTAAAATATTTTAAAATCTGATAATATGTTTTAAATCTTAATTTATGGCAACTTTCTTTTTCACTTGCATTGCTTTATGTTTTAAATCTTCATGCAACTATTTTGAAATCAAATATTTTTTTATAAATATAGTTAAATTGAAGAATAATATACTTGCATTCACTAATTACCCTACAAAAGAACTCTTGGACACCACATAATTCATCTTGTGCAATTTGGTATTTCTTTTCACAAAGTAGATCTAATTGCTAATATTCTTTGGTATTAATTTTTTTTTTTACTACAATTCTTGCATAGTAATATCAATTATTTTCACAAAGTAAATCTAATTGCTAATATTCTTTGGTATTAAATTTCTTTGTTGCAATTCTTTTAAAATAAACAATTAGTAATATCAAAATTTCTATGAAATATTCTTTTTTCAATAGTAATATCAAATTTTCAACTTGTTCTATTGTTTTATATGTTGTCTTATAGGAATCATTATGGTTTTATATTAATGCTATATTTTCACTAGAATAAATGATAATGAAATATAGTACAAATTGTAGGGCCAAGTAGCACACAATGAAGAGCTTGTAACAGATAACATATTGAAGAAGACAAATATCAACCTATATTAATTCTGATTATTTTAAAAGTAGCAAGTCTTTCTTATATGAATTGATAGGGATATTTTTTTATACAATTCAAAATTTAAGGTTTTGCACAAATAGGTTATTATGCTATGACCAACCTGTAGTGCTGAATTATGAGATTTTGTCATTTGTGAAACAAATTTACTGTTTGTAATTGTAAATAGGGGATTAATATCCTGAATAATTTAAGATAGAGTCTTATCTTGTGAACATATTTACCCTTGATCTAACGAGCCTTTCTTTATGCAATTTTTAGGTTATTTCTTGAATTTGTGGATTATCGAACTACATGTTATAATTTTTCAAATAGGTAAAGATTGCAACGTCTAGGAAAATTTGTTATAAAAATTTGTATAATCCTTCATAAGAAAACATGTCCTAAAGTGTGGACCTTCTCTATGGTTGAGATGCTGCTGTTAGTATTTTTCTTGAAGGTTTCATGCAAGCAATAAGGTTAAACTTTTCTACATATTTTAGCGCTGGTCTTGCTTAAGTACAGAGTATAGGGCAGAGCAAAGATAGGTTCAATTAGAAATATTTCCTAGAACATAAGACTGCTAGACTGTTGCCATAAGGGAACAATTGTTAATTTGGGTCTTTAGATGTTTCCTTATTTCTTAGTTACAATTTTAAACAAGTTTCCATTCTAATATTCAAGAATTTTTTTCTTCAATGGTCTGAGAACTCTGTCTATTGTTTAAAGCCTCTATGAACTATGTGAAATTATGAAAACCTAAAATTTATTTGTGTGCTTATAAATTTTCTTAGATTTTTTAAAAGTTTGAATATGAAATTTGGTATTTCTTGAGCGTTATATAAAATTTATTTAATTAACTTGTAATATGAAACCAAATGCATCTTTAATTTTTAAAAGGAAAGAAATCAAAGATTTGTTATTTGAGGTTTTGGGACATGCAAAAACTTTTTAGACTAGAATTACATTATACTATAAAATAATTTAGTTAAAAATAAATAAATTGTTATAGCCACTACTAAACATTAAAGCGCTTTGATACATCAATCCTTCAAACATTTGTATCACCTCCACCAAAAAAAATGAGAAATGAATTGTCAAGACTATGTGATGATCCTTCATTAGAAAAATGATAAAATGTCACTTTATCTTTGCTTCTACAACATAAGTAAACCTTCAACTAAAAAATTCTCTAGCTGTGCACTATTTGTGTGCATCTATAAGACTACAAATGTCAACATGTTGAAACAATTTGTGCAAGTAATAGGAACAACTTGCACTCAAAATCCCAGTCCATAAATGCTTATAAACCTCGATGTTAACTAACTTGCATAATGGATTGGGCATACGAGAGACATGTATGAGGCAGAGGACTGGCAACTAGAAACAAAAGAAAATAGTCTTGAAGTGCAGAGGTTTTCTATATTGAATGTAAACTAAGTATTCTTGAATCTTATAAGGCATCAAATATGCCTAGAGATAGATTGGTTTGTGTCTCTTCCTCATCATGTTTAGTAGAAGGAAAATTCGTATTTCTTAAATCTCTGGAAATAACTCAAAGCTATGAAAATTAAACTCAAACAATATTGAGATGCATTTGAGTTTTTTAAAGTTAATGTGTGTGAGCAATATTCTGCCAGAGCTTTGAGTTTTTTTGTTGAGTTTTCTATTCATGTCTTAGAAATTCACTTTTATTGAACTGCTATGTTCCATCCTTTTCCCTGATAAACCAATAGAAAGAATTTTTCAATTTTTCAATTTATTTAACAAACTCCTACAATAATTTGTCAAATTCTCGTTTAATTTTCTATATACAAGAAAGTAATGGGAAACAGAACTTTGTCACTCAAAATTTGAACTCTCTACCCATTCCTCATAATTGACTTCCCCACCAACTTTATTTGTTACTGCTTACATTTTAGATTAAAAAAGAATATTTCATTAAAAAAAAATTAAATCTTACTCAAACTAAAAATAAAGATAATTTGGAATATCATATTATCCTTTCAAAGACAAACCCAAAATTTTAAATAACATCTATAACCTAGGTGAAAGTCAGAATCCTTGTAGGCAACTAAATCTTCCTATTGCACTTAGCATTGCGGTAAAAACAAACACAAACTCAAACATGGAAAATTATGTTGATCAACTTCCATGAGAGCTCTTACTATGTAGAGGCTAGCACATCATGTTAACTACAAACCTATGGATTTAAATAGGTCTTGTCAATGGGTCCCTTGGAGAGGTACTAGATATTGTCTATGGAGTTGGCTCAAAACCACCAAATCTTTGTTTGTATGTAGTAGTACATTTTGATACATATAATGGCCCACCTGGAAACCAAAATTCCCCCAAAAATGTACTTATAGCACCAATATATTTAGGTAATCATAGAAAAATACCACTATCCACGACATGGGCAATTACCATACATAAATCCCAAGGACTAATGCTAAATAGAGTAACAATCGATATAGGTAAACTAGAAAGACAAGGCTTAAATTTTATCACTATATCTAGACTTAAATCAATACAGGCCCTTTGGATAGAACCATCATTATCATTCAATCTATATTCAAGAATGAAAAATAATCCATACACAATTATTAAGAAAAAGGAAGAGTTGTGACTACAACTGCTCTCTTTATGATGAGTACAAGTACACATAATTAATTGCACCCTTCAATAAATAAACTTTATTTTTCTCATTTTTCCTTACTGTCTTCATATTATACACTTTCTAAAAATAAATACAAAACTAATTTCCATAGAACACCATGTTTAACATGCGGCTACTTTATATTTGTATATATTTGCAACAAGTGCATTAAACATGCTACCAATTGCTCTCCTTCAAACCACTTTCATTTTTTCTACAATTTGTACCTTTACCATAAAAATAACAATGCATTTATTATGTAACTTTGCTAACTTCTTCGTTGATTGTGTAGGTAAAAAGTACAAGAGTAACCAAAAGAGTTCCTGCGGGGACATTTCTAATACAAGAACATGAAATCATTTACGACAAAATCTTCACAATTTAATTTATTTTGGGAGGGAATGGTTCTTTGTTTTGTGATTGGGAATTTGTTCAAAGAATAGTAAAATGGCACTTTTCTTGAATGTTCAAGAAGAATATGGACTATGATATGGCCATATAAAGACTCATTTTGATTACAATCAAATGAATTCATGGATAACAAAATTGCCACAATTATAATTGTTGTGAAAAATTCATTCAAATTGCTATAAGCACATATGCATTATCAAAATTGTGTAGCTTTTTATAATCATTAGTGTATATATTTCAAACTAGACTATAATACCATGCTTACTTATATATAGATCTCTATCGGCGTAACCATTGCACCCCCTCTGGTGCAAGTGCTAGTTATTAATATATTAAAAACTTATGGAGATTGTCAATTATAAACTTAATCTAGAATAAGTTTCCTTCATATGATACATATCAAGTAATATTTAACTAATCAACATTCAAAGGTGACTCATAGTATAATGATAAAGTTATTTGTCTTAATTTTTAGCTGATAGGCTATATATAAAGTGAATGTAAGTTGAGCCAAAACCTAATTTGTCTCACACCGTAAATAGGTTACCTCAAACCATTTTCTGATGTTTTATCGTCGGTTTTAGCATCACACATTTTTATTGCGGTTTTCCTTCGTTTCGTAAGAAGTTTATTAATAATTATGAATAAATGAATGGTCTACAAATAATTTGATGGTGAAATTTGAAGGAAATGGTAAGATAGATTTTTTCAGTAAGGAAAAAATAATTTTAATTGTATTTTAGTAGATGCATGAATATAGTTTAGACTGATACCACAATATTATTATGATGCTATATAACTAACTATTTTTTAGATATTTTAAATATATTTATTTAAAAGAAATATATTAATGATGATAATATTAATTAAATATCTTAAATATATTTATTTAAAATATATTTAAAGTGTTTATATTAATTTTTTTTATTTAATATGGATTATGTTTTTAAATGAATTTATTTAAGATTAAAAAATATAAAATTGTTTTTTATTTATGAAGAGTTGATTTATTTAATACATATTTTTTAAAAATGAAGTCTTTATTTTAATAAGGTAATGAATGATTTGCATGGAGCCAACCAATTATTTTATTATTACAATTGTTATTCATTGTTAGTAAAACAATTATTATTTAAGACTTGTTATTCATGTTATATTTAATTTGATTATTAATATTAACCATTACCTATTATATTAAATAAATATTTGTGATGTTCTTTATCTTTGCAACTTCATTTATTTATTATTTAATTATTATATTATTTACTACTTTTTTTTTTTGGTAACCCAGGGTGTCCCTGCGACTCAACCCATTGTTCACCGGGGCTTTGGAGTCAAACTTGAGACTTGTGGAGAGCAAACCCCTGCAACTCAACCCAATGTTCACCCAACTTGTGGAGAGCAAACCCCTGCAACTCAACCCAATGTTCACCCGGGCTTTGGAGTCAACAAAACAAGAACTGACACACAATATAACTGACCCTTGCCTTTGCGCACTATGAAGCAGAGTCGAACCTGTGACTTCGAGGAATGCAAACCCCAAGCCCTAGCCAACTCTGCTACAAGTGGCGACATATTATTTACTAATATTTGTTTTCATATATTTAAGTATTATTATACATATATTAATTTAATTACTTTTATATAACAATTTTTTTATATAAATGTTATTTTTATCCAGTTGCTATTTTTCAATTTTCATCAAATGAAACTTAAAAAATACAAATAATTAATTGATAGGCTACATATAGTGAAAAAGATCTAGATTTTCCAAAGTTTATCTTATTTCATTATTTAGCACTTATTATTAATTGCTTAATCCAATAACATGCAACCAAAACTTGCAACACATTACATCCATACCCACCCATACACAAACACTACTCTCTAACATATTAACATACATATAATTTTCTATGGATGTAATCATTGAACTTTCTTTAGGTGCAAGTGCTAGTTTTTACAAAAGATCAATTCTTATTGAGTGGATTGACCTTGTTTCCTTCCTCCCATTCCCACTATAAAGAATAAGATCAGATTCCTTTTACTAAATGCATTGACAATGATTCTCTCCTTAAAATAATTAAGAAAAAAATAATTGATCGAGATTATACCCATGTAAATATGACAGTAAATGCGTCTCATTTGTTGAAAAACTATTATAATAAAAAAATCGAATGCAAATTTCAGAAAGAAAATACCATTTGACTCCTGAAGGCTTAGCGAATATCGTATTTTTCGAGTACAGAACCAAATCCATACTCGAACAATGTGCGTTCTCTTTAGATAAGCGATCTCCATGAAAAAAAATCAGTCACCCTAAAGTTCTTAAACTCGTACTTCTGGTCCATATACTGCATTCATTTGAAAATCCCTTTGTTGTTTATCGATGAAACACAAATTTTTGAAGCGGAAACAATCAAGGGTACAGGTACTTCTAACAAACAGTTTAAGCAATGGTGGAAAAACTCACATATTTAAACCTTAGAACATATACTCGTCTGATGCAGAAATCTATCCCTTCAAAATCTTTGGCAAGCGATGTCCATTCCAATGCCAATGGCTATATGATCTATCTGAACCGTTTCATTCACAATAGTGCTTGTCCTGCGGATACATGCTATGTGTTTGACAAAATACCCCAACGAGATGAAGTATCATACTGGAATGGATTAATAAAGTCATGTGCCAAAATTGGAAATTTAAAGGCTGCACGTCAATTGTTTGACAAAATGCCTACACGAAATGTGGTATCTTGGAATGCTCTGATTGCTGGGTACGATCAACATGGGTTAAAGGAGACGGTCCTGAATTTATTTTACCAGATGGTGCATTCTGGCGTTAAGCCGGATCAATTCACATTTCCTAGTACTCTTCGCTCGTGCGGCTTCCTCTCTGCCTTAAATTCAGGGAAACAGGTGCATGGATACATTATTAGAACTGGTTTTGAATCTAATGCCTTTGTTGGAAGTGCACTTATAGATTTATATGCAAAATGTGGAAGTCCAGGGGATGCACGACAAGTGTTTGATAAAATGCCTGAACGAGATGCAGTCTTGTGGACTACCATGATGGGAGTATATGCGCAAAATCAATTTGCTGAGGAGACTTTGAAACTGTTTTGTAAAATGCAGAAAGAAGATATGAAGCAAGATAGCATTGTCCTATTGACAGTCTTGATTGCCTGTGGGAGCTTGGCAGCTTTGTTGCAGGGTAAAATGGTTCATGCTCAAGTTATCAGGGCTGGATATCATACAAATTCCATTGTTGGGAATGCAATCGTAGATATGTACGCCAAATGTGCAGCCATGAAAGATGCTCATCGAATGTTTGACGGAATGTCTGAAAGGGATGTTGTGTCATGGACTGCGATGATTGTGGGATATATTCAGAATGGTTATTGTGCGCAAGCTCTGAAATTATTCCAGAAATTGCTCTGGACAGACATTAAGCCCAATAGATTCACCTTTGCAAGTACCCTAAGTGCTTGCGCCAACTTAGCTATGTTAGAACTGGGAAAACAGCTGCATGCCCATATCGTTGGAGTTGGATATGAGTCAGTTTTGAGTGTGGAAAGTTCTCTAATCAGTATGTATGCCAAATGTGGGAGTATAGATGATGCAGTTCTTGTCTTTGATCAAATAGCTTGTAAAGATTTGATCTCATGGAATGCTATGATTGCTGGTTATGCCATTAATGGAAATGGCAAGGAGGCTCTCCAACTCTTTAAATCGATGATAGAGGTAGACATGAATCCAGACCGAATCACTTTCTTAAATGTTCTCTCTGCATGCAGCCATGCAGGACTAGTGAATGAGGGATTTCTTTGTTTTGAGTTACTGAGAAGGGAATATAGTAATTTAGTATCAACTAATCACTATGCCTGTATGATTGACCTTCTGGGCCGTGCTGGACAAATATGTGAAGCTGAAAACATTGTCAACAACATGCATATTGAACCTGACGCTTTGGTGTGGAAAGCTTTACTTCATGCCTGCAGAATTCATGGCAATGTGGAGCTGGGAGAACGTGCAGCGGAACACCTTCTTCAATGTGAACCGGAGGAACCTTCAAACTATGTGCTGTTGTCAAACGTATATTCTGCAGCCAATAGGTGGACAGATGCAGCAAAGGCAAGGAAAACGATGAGGGACAGGGGACTGAAAACACAGCGAGGGTGCAGCTGGATTCATGTTAAAAACAGGCTCTATGCATTTATTGCAGAAAACACATCGCACCCGTTGTCAGAGGAAATCTGTGCAATGGTGTAGAAAGTGGCTAGCCAGATGGATGAAGCAGGCTTTGTGCGTGGTGCACGTTTTGTTACGTGATGTTGAGGAAGAACTCGAGGAATATAGAATTTGCTATCACAGCGAAAATGTAGCCTCTGCATTTGGGTTTATCAGTACACTTCCGGGAATACTCATTAATTTTTCATAAGCCTGAGTGAGTATGTGGTGATCACACAGCTATCATTTTTACTTCCAAAATTAGTTGTAAACAAATTATTGTAAGGGACAGCAAATATATTCATCGTTTCAATTGTAGGATTTGTTCCTTTAGGAATCATTGATAGATATCAATTAGAAGAAAAAAGCTAACCAATTTATTGTTTTCCTTTTTGCTGTATGAAGGATTTGATTATTTTTCTCAAGCAAACCATGGTTTATGTCAGGGAAACCATGTTCTGGAGGAGTATAAAACAGAACAAATACTACGGTAAAATCCTGCAGGAATATAAAAGAGAACTATTGCTATGGTAAAATATGGTTCGTCCCAAATGCTGAAATCTCAATGGTCGTGTGAGAGAGTGAAGCTGCAGAAAAACAAATATGAAATAAAAATTAGAAAAGTGGCTCGATAGGAAAGCAAAAAGCATAGGCCTGCTTACTGTAACAATATTCCAATCGCCAGAGTTCAAGGGCTCGTGCCCATATTCATTACATCATGTTAATCCATGGCAACTTCTGAACACAATGACTAAGGATGGCAACTCATTTCCACCCATTTACACTAAGAATTTGATATCCACATGACATGTAGAACCCAGCTGTCATGCACAGTTGGACATTACCCTAACCTAGAAAACAGTTGGATAAACCTCACAAACTTAGCAGTAAAATGCTGATCACAACATGGGTTATTTGGGGAAGATGTATGGTGTAAAGAATAAACTGTTCAGAAAAAATGAAAAACATTGAAGCACCTACAGAGGTTGGTAAGAGCAGATACACCTCTCTACCAATAGCTCTGTGGGGCTATTCCTCGAGTGCCTTTTTGAAATGCAAATGGACACTCTTGTGCCTGTTCAGATAGATAAGAGATGGATCAATATCAAGTCTCTATATTGTCGCACAACTAAACATCTCTGCAACAAGATCAGACACAAGTTTCATATTCCTTCTAGAATGACAAATAAGCAGGTAACTCAAGACCATGTGGATCAACAGTTGCATGTGTGCCAGAGCATATCGATGACTAAAACCAATAGCTCAGCAGGACTATTCCCCAAGTGCCTTTTGTTGCACAGATGATTGCCGTTGCACCAAAAGATTGACCTGTTAATGCCCAATACAACTGCCAAAGTTAATGAATCCATGGGAGGCGGTTAAGCCATGTCATGAACCCAAGCATGGATGACAAAGTCTACAAAAGACTACAACTGCTTTTAGGTAGAAAGCATGAATTTGTTTACTTCACCATAGTTTAACATTTGCAACAAGATTGAAGAAGATAAGTCTAATAGCTGTTATTTAAACATCCCACCAAGATGAAATATTTTAATATGCATTTGGAAAGGAAAAACAGCTAAACCTTTACCTTTAAGTAGTGAATCCATGTATGATATGGAAGGTTTTATGTAGGTCCTTGGAATAGGTACAGCACTACAGATGCTAAATGAGTAATCAGGGACCATCAGAGAGAAATAAGGCAAAATGTTTGTGTTAATACATTTTCTTCCTCTATAAAAGTTGTAAGTTTTTCAGAATATTTTTCTCCTTTCTACCTAATAGAGGTTGACTTTTTAAGAGGTACCCCATTGACCATAGTCTGGCTAAAAAGAGGTTTTGAATAAAGATTTGTCTCTTTACAAGTTGGCACAAAAGCGAAGATGCTTAACTCTTTGCACCTTCATGGGGAGAGGATCTCTCAATTCTGATGCCCCCAAAAACAAATGCAGTCATGGCAAATGAATCTATCCAGCACCTAGTGTCACTTGTAGTATGCCACCTAATCAAAGATAATATTCAACAAAGAAAAGGCATTATGCAAGCATATGAGGAAGGAAGACCAGATAGCACTTGAAAATGAAATAGTCATCCTTGGTCATGAGGTAACATTCTAGTAGTGTACCCTTTTTCTTGGTAAACTCCAAATCGCTTAATTTGTCGAAACCAAATTTAAGACACTTGCCAATTTTATTGTATCCAAAAAAGGTCAACGTACCTATTTTTTCAGGTGAAAATATGAAAAAGATCATCATTAACAACTTGGGTATGCTTGAGAAGTCACAGAACAAACATCTCAAGTTGAGACTAGAGACAATGTTGAGAAGTTTGAGCAAGCTTAGTTTAGTTCACAACCTATCCATGTCTCCCTAGTTGCTTGTAGCATTGAGGCAGCAATAGAGTATTGAGTTTTACAAAAGATATGGCCAACCGATACACATAAAGATGAAACAACTGAGAAATCCTTTGGCGATTACTGGACAATGATACAATCCACACAAGGTTCTCCTTTTGTCTTGTGTCACACTAAAATATCTATAACAATTAGACCATCAATTGAGAATACAAAATACCCTTACTTCAAATAAAAATATGGCAACAATTGTTATTCAATGCCGGAACCAAAGATTTGATACTATTTGAACTATCATTAATTGGGAGAAATAGCTACAAGGCTTTGCTCACAATGAAACATGGCTCTGAATTAAAACATGGGAAACACAAGTGTCTGATTTCTTGTATATTTGTCATATTCCTTCTCATCATGAAACCCATATCCATCATCAAATGGTTCTCTGTCAATCAGTGTATCAATAAATATATCATGTCAACTAACATTCTTGAGATGTATTGGAGTGACTCCTTCTCAGCATCCAACACAATTTAGTAACTCCCAAGGTTTCCTAGTTTTGGTTGGGAATAGATAATGATTGCAGTAGCAGTAGCAAATGCAACAAATGATAGGCCTTTAAAAGGTCATCATTGAATATTTCTCATCATATGCCTTAAGATAAACCAACCAACTAAATTTTTGAGGACTCAATAAACATGGTCTGCAACCAGCAATTTTATGAATTCTGCTATGAACAATTGATTTACCTCAAAGCATATCAAGTACATAATTACTTTTTAAAATCTATTGCTATTCACTGTAAACTGAAGCATCATATTTAACCTAATCTTATGTATAAGTAACGATCTCTAATAAATCATCATCATTTGAATTCTTTTCTTTAATATAAATATGGTTTCCAATAAGCAATTTGTGAACTCTACCATAGACAATTGACTGAACCTAAAGCATACAAGGTCAATAATTACTCTTCGAAAAAATAGTGCTATCCACTGTAAATTGAAGTGTATAATTTAACATTCTCTTCTCTTTTGAATGATGATCTCTAATAGATCCTCATCATTTAGGTAGTGGACCTTTACATAAGTTGGATAATCTATTTATTAGGAAGTCACTACAAGATAACTGTCATCCTTCATTACAGAATGTGCAAATGGTCAGACTGTCTGATATACAGCTATCATCTACTTTTCCATCTAAGATATTATACACTATTTTTAAGTCTGCTTGAAATTTGCTTGCCCATTTTACAAATTGGAAATTCAGTTTGTTTTAAATAAGTATTTGCAGTTGCTACAATAAACTAATTTCAGAGGCAGTAAGCACCAGCGGTCCAGCAACATGCAATTGCAAGCATCAAAACATTACAGAAACAGAAAATAGCCCCGAATTGCTGTATATTTGGCCAAACATCTATTCTCTGAGCTCTCCTCTTATACACTTATTTAAATTCCAATCCTTGAAATCTGCTAGACAATTTTTACTCTTAGGAAAATTAATTTTCTGTTGTATAAAGTAATCATAGTTGTTATGCTCCACATTTTAAACAGTAGCCATTGTCACTGTGTGCAGAAATAAATGGCTAGTTGCAAAATCTTGTGATTATGTAACTATCATTTGAATTTTATTTATTCCACACCCACTTAGAGCTGAAAGACACATTACTCTAGTTAGTATGTCTGCCAAGTGCACACTAGAAGTAGAGATGAGGGGCTGATTTACCACTTGCAATGTCTATATGAACTTTGAAACCTTCGACTTTGGCTGAAGGCATTCGACAAAATCAATAGAGCTGAAGCATTAACAATTCACACAAAGTTGCAGACACAGTGCCCATCATTTTTTTCTTTCAGAATCGAATCCATTTCTTGCTAATGTGCAATCACAGTTTTATGGTAGTGTAAACTTCTTGATTATCAAAAATAGGCTAAATGTAACTTTTTAGTTCCCATCCTAACCAACATACCTACTAGGTATATGAGACACGCATGTAAAATTCCATACTTGTAAACACTTATATTTGAAACTCATCAACAAGCTCAGGGATAAACACTACCTTGCTAATTGACCTACAACAAGACTTACATCATTAATCTTGTTAGATTCCACTGGTTAGATCCTAGAGATTTAAGAAATAATGGACAGATTTAAGCTAGCTCACCCTGTACTGAGAAGTTCTAGAGTACACAAGAAGCATAGCATACATTTTAGTATGATAACTACAAAAGCATACTTAACTCTTAAACAATTCCAATGTGCTAATCCTTAGTTCTATTCAGAATTATATGAAAAAAAGTAAAGAATTAAAAAAAAAAGACAGGCTTTTAGACTGCATGGTAGTGAACCACAATCCCAATCTTCAATCAAGAAAAAATTCAACTTCTTCCACATGAAAATGCCTAACTCTAATAGTTCAAGATGACTGACGTGTTATCAAGTGTGAAAATAGAATTGGAGTTTTATTTAACAGTCTTATCGCGAATAGTTGACTGGACCTTACCCTCTTGAGAAAAGGATGAAGCAGCCACCTTTCTTTCTCTGCCCTTGTTATTAAAAACTTAGTTACTCAACTATTTGGTGTTCAATAGACTAGAAAATAACTGCATTTAACAAGGGGGTTAAGGAGTAAGAAAACTATTTCCCCTATGAGCAGGAAGGCTTCAAAACTAGCATATGAGAGAATAAGGGAAGAAATGACAATTACTGCACATTGCAATCACAGTTGCACCTTGATTTCAGCCCAACATTAGCATAATTATGCCAAAGTGTTTGAGAGACATTTGTTCTATATCTTGGCACAAACCATGGTTGAATGTTCTGAAATATTAAAGGAGAAGGCAAATAATTCAGAAAATATGTTCATTCAAAATAAATGCCCAAGAATACAAATGAAAAATAACACAAGAGTTTGTTGCCAAGGTAACTGTACATTGTAGTCTTAAAGATTTCAAACTCTTAAACAAACTAATGATTAATCCAGAAAATTTGCATGAAATATACACTATTTCATACACGGGGGTAAACACATAGAGTTAACCTGGTTTGTCCAAAACCCTATGCTGTAAATTTTCGAAGGCAGATCAGAAAAAATGCCGATTGCCTTGTGTGTCTATATCTAGTCATAGACTTCAGTTTACAAATAAAGATTTAGTTTATTTCCTTTCCTTAAGCTTTGAAATAATCACAGGCTTGGTGATCAATAAACAAGACTACTACTCTCTACCCTGTCACAACCAGTGAGAATATTAGACTAAAGGAAAAATTGAAAATCTATTCTATGTTCTTGCTTCCTCTAACTTTACTGCTGAGGCATGGAAGAATCTTATTGACTTCAGAAAATTTGCTTGTGATGTAAAACTTATATTTGAACTTCTACTATTCCAGTCTCCAGCACATTTGAGAGGTATCTGACAATCTTGAAAAGAAATGTTCTCCTTTCACAGTCTTTTCTACGAAAAACAGGACACGGGCATATCACATAGTTCACAAGTACAAGAACCAGAGAGAAAGAGAGACCACTCACTGACCTGTGGTTCAGTAAAATTGATTCCAGGAGAAGCTGCAAGACCTGCAAGATCATGCTCCATGTACTCAAATACAGGATACAAACTACAAGACATTCTTGAAGTTACCAACCCCTCCAGCTTCACTACATTAGGATGATCAAGTCGTCGTAATACCAAAATCTCCCTAGCCATGAATTTCACACTCTCAAGTACCAAATTGTCAAAGCGAACCTTCTTTAGGGCAACAATTTTTCCAGATACAATATCTCGAGCTTTATAAATGTTGCTATATGTTCCTTGTCCAATCTGCAAGTAAAAGTAATAGTTAGAAATTTGAAAGCTGATATATAAATTGCAAGTCATATTTGATGGCAACCTCTATCAAACGCAATACAAAGACTAAATCTTGATTCAATGGAACCTGATCAGATCAGCAGAATAAGCTTTAGTAACTCTGTTAGCTCACAATTACAAACAAGAAGATTACATCTCCATAGCCATAGAATGTCTCCTTGTATCTGATTGTTAATGAATCAGCTATAAATGTACACTCTAAATATATAACATTTAATAAAAATATAAAATCAAAGGTTATTGAACAAAAATATAGCCATAAACAAGTCTTCCAGCATGAAAGGGGTTTAGATTGTCTTTCAGCATGATAAGATTTCAGATTATGGTTATACCATCCTGGCACCACAACAATCTTTAGCAATGACACTCAGGAATCTCAGTTAATCTTATTTATCGGCAGCTGAGATAAGGAATCTGCAACAGCAATCTTGGTCATGAGGTTGAAACCCATGAGTATTAAATTTCAAAAATATATAAGATAACTGGAAAAACATCACTTTACCAACTTCAACAAAGGGAGGTTTCCTACACCAAATTGGCATCTGTCTTGGCCATGACCTAGAAAACAACCTTTACCTCTACCTATTTGTGCATGGCTGCATGTGAATCTGGATATGAAAAAATTGGCATCCTGGAGCAAGTCATTTTGAAATCGTAAAAGGAAAAATGACAGCGTAGAAGTGGGATTTTCATATTACACTTACGAGTAACTACTACATTGTAACTTTATGTCATCAAGTGCAAAAAAAAAAATCTTATTCCTGTTGGAGTGCAGTTAACACTGAGAGGAAGGGGGCGGGGGGGGGCTGAATCAGTGCTAACAATCAAATTCAATTTTTAATTCTTTAAATGATAATCTGATCATGAGAGTACTTATGCTAAAATATAAACGAACAGATAATGAAGCAAACACATTAAAGATATTGACACAAAAATTTGTCTTGAGTGGAAACCCTCCTGGGGAATAAAACCGCTTGAATTTGGCCTCACTGGCCTTATCTGAAAATTATTCTTTGTACAAAGCCTCACTGGCTGATTTGTCTCACTGACAATGGTGCTATCTCACTGATAGTCTTATTGAAACAAATATACAAATATGAAGCAATTTGAATACAGAGTTGATCTCTGTTTCTCTGATTACAAATTATGTTCTGTCATGACTTCAGAATCAAAATTCCAATGTGTCAAATTTCAAAAACAATATATATACTATCCTTTCTGAATGATATGTTCTGTGTTTTTCAAACACCTCTCATCAATTTCATTGAATGAGCAATACAAATTATATAGAAGTCCTCTTTTTGAAAAAGAAACTGTTTGAAAACTGTATGAGCAACTTCCACATGAAACTGAACCAGCAACTGCCTTTGTCAGTTACACAAATACATTTTTTAATGCAAATCTTCCTCTATAATCCGCCAGTAAACAAACTTGTCAAGAAAACGTTATGAGCAAACAGTATAAAACTGTTACAAAAACTGTAGAGCCGACAAACCCAAACAAAGACAGGACTTTCTAATCAAAAGAGAAACATGTGACACTATACAAGTAGAATCCCTTATTTTAATGACAAATCTGAAGTAGGATTCTTAACAAAAAAATAACATTTTACATATAAAAAACAAACCCTTAAACTCAACAACGGGCCCGAACAAGATTTCTCTGTCTTGAATCTTGTTAACAAACAAAAACTTGTATTTACAAATCTGTCACAAGGATAATCCATAACAATTTTACTTTTCACTTCTTGACACTAAAAAATTGACAATAAAAGAGAATTTTAAAAACTATCAAGAAGCCCGTGAAAACATGAAGAAAAAAAAAACTCATTCACACAGACCCATCATAACGATGTGCATAGATTAAACAAACCCTCTTCCATTTACAACTGTTTTAAACAAGAAATCACTAGGCTCAATAAACTCGAGGATCATGATACAGCTAAACAACATTAAGAGCAAGATTGACCAGAACACAGGTTGGTAAAGACATAAAAACACAAGTGGAGAATACATCTGATGTCGCTCAAACGAAATATCTTCACTGTTCCTCTTTACTAGAAGTTCTTGACTCCTTGCAGACCATGCAACCGACTTCTGGAATAGGCTTTGCTTACAAACTGCCGCCATGATTAGGGTAACAAACCCTACCATTCAAGAAAATGAATTAAACACCAATGCACATTGAAGTCTCATAAAGTTTCTGCATTTCGACATAATAACTTTTGAAGTCCGGGAATTATGATGGGAATAATTTTCCATTCAAGTCAAACAAATAATGACCACCGACAACCCAAAGATTCTTTTAATCTTTCCTTTATAAAACTTTATTATTACCTTCTATCATCATGAGCTTTTGAACAAAGTCAAATTGCCACCCCTTTTATTTTTGTTCAAAGATTTCCACACAATGATGTTGCCCTGTAATATAATGTGTCAATATGCCTCATAATATTTAAAGAACACTATTGCTTTGTGATATATGAAACAATGTCTCATTTTAGAATAAAACCGATATCACTGCACTTCAGTAAAGATGCCGATCGATATGCAAGTGAACATTACAAAACCAAATGCAGGAGAAGGATAAGCATAGATATATAAATACATGCACAACTGAAGAGAATCACCATGTGCACAACCTGCAATATTAACCTTATTGTTTTGACATTAATGCCAAACAATACTGAGGGACAACAATTCCTTGGGCAAATGAACTATTTAAATGATTAATCTCTCAAGAACTTAACAATATTTGAACACACTACAAGGAAAAAGAAAAAGCAAAATTGGTGGTGACCAAAAATCAAGCTCATTGAACAACCAAGACATTTAAAACTGGCACTTAAATTCTACTCTGGAGGAAACCTTCCACCTCCCTAAATTTGATGTCTTTTGGTTTGATCACACTTACATAGAACCAAACGAGCCTGCTGATTGGGTTGAAATGATTGGTGAGTGAAATGCCCCCTTACTTGGACAAGTATGTGAATAGCTGGGAGGGTTTAGGACCTTTACTTGTAAATGATTTTCCCAGAGGATCTTAAGTTATTTGGTCAAAACCATTATTCCAGAGATGGTCATTGATGCCTAAAGTATTAGTTATTTGGTCTGGGAGCGTCTCATGTCCCCTTTTTTTGGATTTAAAATAGTTAATGATATTTTTTACAACTAAAAAAATATTATTTTAATAAAATTTAGAAGTATTTTTTTTATACACTTAAATATAAAAAGTACTTTTAATACTTGGATGGAAAATAAAATAAACAATAAAAATTAAAAATAAATGGAGGGCCTGATAGGCAACCATAAAAAAACCTCTTTTCCTCATTTCATGATCATTCAAGTTATCCTTTTGTATCCAATTTTCAGATTTGAGCAATTTGTTCAATCTAGGGCATCCAAGGACGAAAACCCTTGATCTGTTTGGGGTTTGAGAGGATGAAAACCCTATTGAATTCCACATTTGGGATCAAGGATGAAAAACCTTGCTTCCAATCTAGGGTGATTCCAGTTGGGAATTATAATTGTGCCAATTTGTGGAGGATTTGAAGATATATTCAGTTTACTACAGTGTTTGTTGCTGATTTTGGAAATTTCACAAGATTCTAGCAATAGGGCGAGTTGGTTTACAGACAAATGTTGCTATTTTGTTGACACAGCATTTTGGGAGGTTTCTACATCATTTTTAGAATTTCTTATGAGTATTTTACACCATTTTGACAAAGCCTAGCTGCTGCTCCATCAATCTTTTGAGGGTTTGGATCAGATTTGACATTATTTGCAGGTTTCCAGCCTTAGCCACAAAGAACTTGTTGCTGTACCAACATCATAAGTCTAATTTTCAGTCATACAACTTGAGTGCCACCTTTGGGAGCAAAACTTATCATTTCCACTCTTGTGACACTCATATCAGCTGCTCATTCGCATCATTCCAGCCATGCTACATCACTGACCAGCACCGTGTCATCATTTGGAGGATTAAAATTGATCAAATATTGTTGTTCCAGTTGCCAAACATCATTATCAGCTTTGTTTTCCAGCCATACCACATTAATTGTAGGCTGCACCAGTCAAATTTGCCGTTCTTGGAACTTGTACAGGTCTGTAACAGTCAATAAGGAAGCTGTACTGTCATTTTAGGAGGGCAATTTGCATTTCTTAATCCATAATTGAGGTGCCAACATTGGA